>MU857673.1:0-142659 GCA_033296725.1 Corynascus novoguineensis | reverse complement strand
AAAAAAAAAAAAAAAAAAACAACGTGTTCAACCACCAAGAAATCACAATCTCACGAGGACATCAGCACACAAAAAACCTTAACTTCTTGATGTTTTCGTCACATGCACGGCCAACGATAATGAAAAGGGTCTGACCCACGCGAATTACCTAGAGCTGTGGATATCCGAATACTTGCATCTGCATCGCCCGGGTAATGCCCAGTCGAGAACCGGTACCCTGGGCCCTGGGTCTTGGACCATGGTCGCGGCAGAAACCGGTTTCACAGCTCCGTTGTGTTCTGGAGACCTGGCGTGTCCTGCCCCGCGAGCGCAAATATTGGGCCAATTACAGGGCAAGCCCAGTGGCTCGGATGACTGGCCAGGATTCGGATCTGATAACTTTACTCGGACGCCAAAAAGCGGATCAGATAATTCTGCACGCACCGCCGGCTCCCGATTTCGGAGGTTTTGCTTCTGACGTGATGTTATTCATTTTCATCCAAGGGTTATTGCCGGAATAACCGTGAACCCTTCCAACGTGTCTTTCTCGGGCGATGACTACATGCAACAGCTGGAAGACGCTCAACTCAATATCAAGGTGGTATTGTTTCTGTACCAGATCGACTGTCAACTCTGATTCAAATGACGAACAGTAGTACTGCATGCCTACCTCCTCAAAAGGACTCAAGTGAAACAAAAATAGCGAGAGCTGCCGTGCTCGCTTCCGCATCCAGAGGTCGTGGCTTGGCATGAATAATCTTATCAGATCCCGAGGAAAGAACGGCTCGCCAGTGGCCCCCTCTGCGGCATTTAACCAGGGCAATGGCGGCCCACAACCACACCACTCGGTTATCAGATCATGGCGGAGCAGCAATTAACCCCGCTACACAGAGCCTGCAAGAAATTTCTGTTCGTTTTCTGGTTCCGCGGGTGGAACTGCCCTCATAACACTATCCGTCCGTCGTTGCGTACTCGGCTGAGCCAGCGCTGCCTCTGGGGTCTTATCCACGCATACGAACCCCCATTCGAGGAATAGTAACCGAGGAGCAAGGGGCCCAGACAGGGGCAAGTTGGAATGCCAATGATGATGGGCAGGCAAACTCTGGGCCAATCCGCGTGGCACCTTTGGGACAGCCGTGGGGTGTTGTGATGGTGTGAAGCCTGCTTGAACACATCTTATCAGATTAGATGGAGCAGCGCTAAGTACCCCTACCCACTCACAACCTGGTCCAGAGTGGGATGCTCTCCAGGGCTGGAGCCCGTGGCTCCCCTGCAGGTCTGGTCCCGTCGCGCTCCTCGTCATGTTTCCTTTAATCGGCCCCAGCTCTGCGGTTCCCAAATCAATCCTCGGCACTGCACTCAAACAGCCCGTAGATGGTCCCAGACGGACGGCTCTTCTTGTGTAACAGAACAGTCAAAGGAACGGCACGGCAGACCAAAAGCATCCGATCGTACTGAGAAGCACAGAATTCGGGCATCAGAGTTTACTCGCCATGTCGCTTCAAGTCCCTGACCATCGTCCCCCGGAGGACAGTATTGTACTCCCTCAGCCTCAGAAGCCCTCGATTCTTTTCGGCCCAACAGACCCGCCACTAGTTGACTTGACGCTCGGCGAACTGCTGAATCTGCAATGCCTACACCATGGCACGCGGGAGGGGCTTGTGATTCCCTGGACTGGCGCGAGGTGGACGTACAATGAGCTCAACCACCACAGCCGGCTGCTGGCGGCCGCCCTGCTGGAGATGGGCATTGGCGTAGGCGACAGGGTGGGCATCATGGCGGGCAATTGCGAACAGTACGCCGCTGTCTTCTTCGCCGCGACGAGGATAGGCGCCATTCTGGTTATCCTTAACAACACATATACCCCGACCGAGGCGCAGTACGGTCTTGATTTTTCAGGTATGTCATGAACTGATGCAATTTGTTCCTGCTTTCCACCTTGAGTCTAATTGTTCTCGTAGAATGCAAAGTGTTCTTTACCACCAAGAGGATAGGGCGGCTCGACCAAGGGTCACTCCTCAGCCAACTTGCAGCGAGGGCGACAGGCCCCAAGGTGGTGATCCTGCGGGGTGACTCGGAGGGCTACACCACCTACGGTGACCTGCTGACGCAAGGCTCCCGCGTCGACCCGGACCAGCTCCATCATGCCGAAATGAAAGTGGTTCCGCATCTCGTGTGCAATCTTCAGTTTACCAGCGGTACCACTGGCCTCCCCAAGGCGGCGATGCTAACTCACCAGTAAGTCCCCAGTCAATCGTTTTGGCATGTCCGATTTCGGGTCCAAACAAGACGCTAACCCTTCCTCCTCGCGAATAGTAACATCGTCAACAATGCCCGCTTCATCGGCGACCGCATGCGGCTCACGCCGTCCGACATTCTGTGCTGCCCGCCGCCCCTCTTTCACTGCTTCGGCCTGGTGCTCGGGCTGCTCTCGGTGCTGACGCACGGGGCTAAGATCGTGTACCCAGCTGAGGTGTTTGACGCGCGGGCGACGCTGGAGGCCATCGTCACAGAGCAGTGCACGGCGGCGCACGGGGTGCCGGCCATGTTTGACAGCTTGCTGGCGCTTCCCGAGGCGCGGCATCTGCGGGCGGCCGACCTGCGGCTGCGCACAGGCATCATCGCGGGCGCGCCTGTGCCGCGGCACCTGATGGAGCAGCTCGTCTCGCGCCTGGGCATGGCCGAGTTTACGTCGAGCTACGGGCTGACTGAGGCCTCACCGACATGCTTCAACGCCTTCACCGACGATCCCATTGCCCTGCGCCTGACGACGGTTGGCACGCTCATGCCCCATGCCGTGGCTAAGATTGTAGACCGTGACGGCCAGATCGTACCCGTAGGCACGCGGGGAGAGCTCTGCATTGGCGGCTACCAGCTGCAAGCCGGCTACTGGAACAACTCGGAGAAGACGAACGAGGTCATGGTGCGGGACGAGAGCGGTGTCCTGTGGCTGCACACGGGAGATGAGGCCGTCTTCGATGAGCGGGGGTACTGCTCCATCACGGGCCGGTTCAAGGACATCATCATCCGCGGCGGCGAAAATATTTACCCGCTCGAGATCGAGGAGCGTCTCGTGGCGCACCCGGCCATCGGCACGGCTGTCGTGGTCGGGCTCAAGGACGCACACTATGGCGAAGTGGTGGGCGCCTTCTTGGGGACGGACCCGGATCCCGCGGCCGCCGCCACCCACGCACAGCAACAGCAGCGTCGGCCGAGGCCAGACGCTGAGGAGGTCAGAGAGTGGGTGCGGCGCAAGCTGGGCAAGCACAAGGCGCCAACCCATGTGTTTTGGCTCGGGGAGGGCGGCGTGCCGAGCACAGTACCGCTGACGGGGAGCGGCAAGGTGCGCAAGTTTGAGATGGCGCAGCTAGGGAACAAGCTGCTGGAGGAGACAAGGGCGAAACTTTAACGGAAATTTGGTCTGATATCGTAGGGAAGGTGAAAAACATGAAAGGCACACAAGAGAGGGGCGCTTGGTACGGTCAAAACGGTCCTGTACGTACTGATTTGCACGTTTGGGTTAGTTATAATTAGAGTTTAGCGCTGCGAGCAGGGAAGGGCAATATCAAAGCATAGCGTTTTCAATTCTCTCTTCATACACCGCTATCGTGGCGGATGAGTTATTGGCATTGATCTGCTCTAATTGTTGGGAAAGGGGTACGACACGTACACTCGGGGCCCTCGTTTCCACACAAACATTCCTCTTGGACATGGAGAAAGGAGTAAGCTAGTTATACCGCTGCCCAAAGACGCCCCCTAACAGGATGGCTAGACGGGTAAAGCCATTGTGTGTATTGTTCTTTCAAATGATGGTCTCCTTATAAACATTTTCTGTTTTCGAGCGTATTGTTCGAACTGAGCGGTAGCCAATTCCTGTGATGCGATTTGGAATTTGAATATTGGTATATAGTTTTAAATTTTAATCCAGACTTACAGCTACTGGTCGACTGGTGTAGTGGTTATCACGTCTCGTTCACAAAGTTGAATATAGCTGGAATTCTTCCACCGAGAAGGTGCCAGGTTCGATCCCTGGGTCGATCATTGCTTTTTGCTTACATCTCTGTCGTTTGAGTCCTACACCACAGCCCTTCCTTTTCAGGAACCAGGAATGAGCTATTGAATTTCAAACTTTTGCAAGTCGTTTTATTATCAATCTGAACTATTTCTTACACCCACTCGCTCCACCACGCCCCGTCTCGATAAACGAGCCCGTCCGTCTCGAACTGGGGCCCCTCGGCGTCGAGGAGGTAGCCCATCTCGCAGCGGCTGAAGCTGACCTCTTTTTGGTGCCGCTCGTAAAAGCTGTCGAAGCGTGGGCTCAGGGCGTCGCGCAGGGTCCGGACGTTGCCTGCAGGGTGAAGGGCGTGCCACGGGCGGACGCACGTCCGGCCCTTGCACGACTTGAGCACCAGAAGCAGAGCGTCGAGTCGCGAGATCACCTTATCGAAGGGCACGCCCAGCAGGGTGGCGGGCCGCTGTGAGGCCGAGTCGACGTTTAGCAGGTTGTGGAGTTGGTAGGGGTCCGTCTAAACCGGGGAGAAAGGAGTCGGTCCGTCAGCATTTATGAAGGAAATTCGAATTGATCATTAATAACGAAAAAGGGGAATGAGATGCCGTGAGGGCGACATTTGAGAAATGGTGGGCTAGACGAATACACATTCTCGCCGTACCATTTCGCGCGATCAAAACTGAGACAACACAGAAAAAGGGGTTGAAAAAGGGGCTCAGGGATGTCATACCGTCAAGTCGTAAAACTCGTGCTCGTTGTTACACCACACGGAGTAATAAAAGTTGTACTCTGGCCCAATTACCCGCACGGCCTTGTAGGTATTGTTGCCCACCATCCTCTGCTCGTGCCCGGGGAACCGCTTGCCCTCGGACAAGGCGAACCCCCAGAATTCGACGGTGACGTGCTCGTGCCTCGCGTCGGCCGCCGCCGCCTGCTTCAGGCTGGTACCTGTGAGCGGGATGGCCTCGCCGTCAAAGCCAAAACCGTCGCCGTTCCTACGAGCACTGACATCGACACCGGCGAGGCCGAGGATGGTCGGCGCGAGGTCGACGTGGGCAGTAACGAGATCGTCCCCGACGACGCGGCCGGCCTCAACGCCCGGGCCGCGCACAATCAGCGGTACGTTAATGTCCTCCTCGAAGCCACACTCCTTTCCAGGCTGCAGCCGGTGCTGGCCAATGTGGAAGCCGTTGTCGGTCGTGTAAAAGATATATGTGTTATCGAGGACACCGAGCTGCTCCAACCGGTGCACCACGGCGTCGACAAGCTCATCGACTGACTGCAGCGTCCGCAGCCGCTGCCGGTAGAAGTGGTCGTTGAAGGCCACGTTGTCGGCCGTCTGCGGGGCAAGGCGCCGCACCCAACTCGCGCCGCCCCAGGGGGCACCGGGGGGAGGGTTGAAGTGTGGCGTGCGCGGGACGACGACGTCAGAGAACAGATGCGCATGTCGCACTGCGGGGATGGGCGGCGTAAAATGTACAAGTGACTCGAGGTCGTCGGGGTTATCCGGGAGGGGGTGGTCGAAGCCGTCACCAGCCGGTCCCTGTGCGACGTTGCTGTGCGGCGCCACAGGGGCGATGCCCAAAAAAAAAGGTCTGTCTGGCGACTGTGAGGCCTCGTCGAGAAAGGAGAGGGCCTTCTGAGCCAGCACATCAACCGAATGCTGGCCCGGATAGCTCACGGGCGGGTCGCGATTGCGCTGGTAGCTCGCGTTGAGGTACATGTACGTGTACGGGTCCAGCAGGAACTCAGTGCCGTTCCACCCAGCCGGGAAAGGAGAGTTGTAATTGTCCACTGTGTGCGCGTTGAAGAGCTTGCCCGTGTAGTACGTGTCGTACCCGGCCTCCTGCAGCCACACGGGCAGGTAGGCATCATTGAGCCCCTGCTTGGCAAACTTGGGGTATCCCCCTGGATCCAGTTCCTTTGGTCAGCCGTCGTTCTTGATTTCCCGTACTTGCTGCTACCAATTGTAAAGGGTAGGAATGAAACAGGGAAAGTACCGTATGGCGGGCTCACGTCGGTCACGTTAGTATTGTGTGCGAGCTTGCCAGTCCACAGAGAGACTCGCGAGGGACAACATATCGCCGTGGTGCAGTAGTGGCGCTTGAAGAAGATGCCTTTGTCGGTGAGGTGCTTTTTGATCAAAGGAAGATAGTCAAGCGACTGCATGTGCAGGTCTTGGTCATCCGTCAGGATAAACACAATGTTGGGCCTCTTGCCCTGAGTACCAGGAGTAGTGCTGGAGCCCCATGGCTCACTGAGACTCAGAGGCTGTTGCTTATCATGGCTGCCGGCGAGGGCAACTGGCAAATGCAGACCGGCGACGGCGACTCCTGAGAGACGCATGGCGGAGGCGGTTCAGGGGACGGTGGGAAAGCACAATCGTGGTTCGTGAGCCGTAACAGAAGATCCCTAGCCTTTCATTTGAATTAGCTTTATCCTCTCTTGAAGTGTTTGATGGAATTAGTACCCAAGTATACGAGTGTCCCTCACGTAGCTCCAGTTCCTTTGTTGCTGATGGCGTTATTCCTCCCCGGCAATTGCACTGGTTTCCGCACTCCCTTTCTTGGTGTTTGAACCCCCACATCCACGCGGTCGAGATCAATGCGAAACCGAAGATTGGGGACGCGGGGAGCCTCGCTTCGATGCTGAATTCCGCCAGGAACGGTGCCTTATTACTGCGAGTGCTGCAAGTGTGTATCATTGGAGCGTCGCTAGCCCAGGAACCGGGGCTGGTGAGTGGGCAGATAACATGTCTCGGAAGGTTGCGACATTGGCTTGGAAATGTCGTGATCAGCCGAACCGGGCCCGGCACCAACAACCACGGGGATAAGCTCTGTCTCCGGAACGCGGCATCGGAGCGCGCCGAGAGCCCGAGACAGACCGCAGCCACATCTATTCGGGCCAATTCCGTTGAGACATTTGAGACAAAATCATGTGCGATCTGCACCTCGACGTATCCTATCCTAGCCCAGGTTCGCTCGTTACCGACTTACATATGCCGAAGAAGGGGATTCGTCGCCGCTTTTCTTACTTCAAACTAGCCTGAACCAGCCGGGGTAGCAAGTATGGTCCAACGCTCGGGACTTGAAGCATCAGGCGTCCAGCCTTCTGAGCGGTCGCCGCTCTTAGCCAAGTCTGTCGACTCCAACGGACAAGGTAGCGTGTCTCTCTCGGTCGCCGAGGTGCCGGCAGAGGAACCGCTCATAGGAAGTCAGAGCAACGGATCACCAGTCCTGAAAGTCGGGGCCGGTGATGAAGAGAGCCAGCATCAGGCAGAGGCTGAGCAACAAGCTAGGAATGGCCATGTGGCGCGTATCATCTCAGTGCTTCTCATCGGTACGTCCCTTTTTCTTATCAATTGAATTTTCTGAACGCGAGAAATAACTGAAGAAAACATCTAGGAATCTTCGTGGGAAATGCCGATGGATCTATTCTGCTGGCAACACACCCCATCATTGCCTCGGAATTCAACGACCTGGGTAATTCGAGTTGGCTGATAACCAGCTTCACTCTGGCCGGAGCTGCCACGCAAACTCTCGTAAGCCTTCTGCATTCAATGACGATGAAGTGGCTCGGTATCTTATACAGTTTCAAACAAAAAAAAAGTACGGGAAGCTTAGTGACATCTACGGCCGCAAATCGCTTGTCATCAGCGCCTATGCCATCTTTGTGGTTGGCTGGTATGTTCCCCTAGAATCAAACGATAAATGCTCCAACTAACAGTCACAGTGCTATTGTGTATGTCGAAGTCCCTAATTTTCTAATAACGCTATTCGCAATGACAGTAAATGCTGATTACGGACATAGAGGCGTGGGTCAGACCATGTGGCAGGTAATCCTAGGTCGAGTCATATCTGGCGCCGGGGCATCCGGAATGGCCGGATTGGTATCCATCCTCATTACAGGTAGGCCCTGGAGCAACATGGTGAGGCTAAAGTGCCCCAGACTGACAAAAGACTAAAGATCTACTTCCTATCAGAGAGGTCGCACAATGGCGTGCCTATGTCAACCTGGTTGCCACTCTGAGCCGCAGCATTGGAGGGCCTTTGGGCGGTTGGCTTGTCGACGTCATCGGATGGCGATGGTGCGTTCCAATCATGGATCCGATATGACTGTTTGGACACTAACTCGAGTCTTTTTCAGGTCATTCTATGGGCAAGTGCCTCCCATAGTGCTTGCTATCTTCCTTGTGGCCATCTACCTTCCCGGCTCTTCCACCTCCACGGCATCCTCTTCGGGCGGCGTCGATGACACATCTATCAAGAAGAGTAAGATCAGCCGGGTTGACTTCACAGGGTCCGTCCTTCTCGCCTTGGCCATCCTCGCTTTCCTCTTGCCCATCGAGCTCGGCGGCGTCAGGCTACCCTGGTCCCACCCAGCCATCCTCGTCCTCTTTGGCCTGAGTCCCGTGGTTCTCTTCTTATTCGTTGCTGTTGAGAAGCGACAAAAAGAGCCGATACTGCATCTCGAGATCTTCCATCGACGAGATGCCGTCTTGTCTTTTGCAATCCTCGGCCTCCAAACTGCCGCCCAGCTTAGTGTATGTGCCATGTCATGGCCTGGATCCGGAAGTCTTCCTCAAGAAGCAGAATAGGTTGACAGACTTGGGTGCAGCTTATGTTCTCGGTTCCCCTTTACTTCCAGATCACGACCCGGTCATCCAATACCGCATCTGGAGCGCATCTGGTGCCAGCTGTGGTCGGAAATGCGATAGGAGGAGTCATATCTGGCGTCATTATAAAGAGGTGAGTACAAGCGGAAAAAACTGATAGAGATAAATGAGTAGCAGAGGGGAAAAGTGGCCTAAACTAACCATCCCAGATCCGGCCGCTATAAGTCACTCATCATTCTAGCCGTCACTCTCTCGTCGCTGAGCTACCTCTTACTTATGCTCCGCTGGCACGGCAACACCGACTTTTGGGAGTCTCTATACATCTTTCCGAGGTGTGTCATTCCTTTTGCTTTTTCGCGCCTCCTCACTTACCCCAATCCCCCCGGGGTCGAAACATCTCCCCGTCAACCGAAACCATGATCTGCTTACTATTTCTCCCAGCGGTTTTGGCACCGGCACCGCCCAGTCGGCCGTCTTCGTTTCGCTACAAGCTGTCATCGCCACCCAGGACCCGTCCCACCTGGCGCCTGCCATCTCCTTTATGTACCTCACCACCACCGTCGCCATCACCCTCGGCGTGCCGCTGTCAAACGCCGTTCTGCAAGCCGCCCTACGCCGCAGCCTCGCGGGAAGGCTACTCGGCTTAGGCTTTGCGGGAGACGAAATTGCAAAGGTTGGTTGAATTATCGTCTTCTTCCTTTTAGTCGTACACCAAAGAGCCGGCATCCTGACTGGACTCTCTCCGCTGGTATCTAGATCATTGAGAACACGGCATCAGACGTCGACTTTGTCGATCGGGTGACTGGGGAGTTGAGGGACGCCGTAGTGGGTTCATACGTAGATGGACTGTGGTGGAGTCACGGTAAGCCCCCAAACCACATCATTGATGATCCGCGCAGTTTTCCCCCTGGCTTCCGAGGCGACCCTTCCCTAACACAACCGGGTTCCCCAGGCGTCTCGTTCGTATTTTCTTTCAGCGCCTTTGTGCTGGCCCTCTTTATTCGGCAGAGACCTCTCGACGGGCCCAGGGCATAGAGATAATCGCATCTTAGAACCTAACGGCGGTGCAGGTACATGTGGTTTGGCCAGTTCGGGCATCGATGTGAAGTATTGTATCATTCAAGGTCTGCGTAAGCAAGATTAAGATGTATGGTTCCAAAAAGGAGGGGTGAGAGTAGTGCCACGTTTAAAACGTTGAACGGCCAAGGGAAACAGCTCCCATTATTCATGAAAGAGTGCCGCGGGCAGAAGAAGTATAGCCTTCAATAGCGAATGACATAGAATTTGAAGACTTAGCCTACTGCAGTATATAAACCCGTAGCTCCTTCCAAAGCTCTATAAAGTTTATATTGTACATCCCAAACAGTCACTCCATCGAACCTTTGGTTCGCTATGGCGTTAAAATCTTGCCCCGCCCTGGAATCCTAAGATCCTATGATCTCCTCCCGCTGCTAGCCGCCAGATCTATATATTCACGGCAAGAAGGATTTTTTTCTCAATAATAAGCCAGCTTCATCAAATCCTTCAAGAAGCGCGACTCCAAACAAAGTTGGCTTGGCCTTTGCCAGGACAGTCAAAGTCAAAGACCCTTATTTGATTGTACTTCCGCCATCACGTCGGTTGAATCCTTGTAGACGACCCCCTCCGTCCTTGGAGAATAAGAGTACAGGTCGTCTGGACCATCAATTCGATGAAGACTGTGATAACACATTGGAAGAGCTAGTGTACAGGCAGATAGCACGATCCTCAGGGTTATAAGGCGGAAGGACCCTGACAGTCACGAATTTTAAAGATTAAGGTTGGATCAGGGGAGCCGAGTGATAGGTAACTACACAATTTTTTTTTCTCCATACATCTTCCCGGATATGGCTTGATCTCGTTAAAGAGCATGCAGAGTCCATTCGATTCTGTTTTCTCTTTTCTAACACATCCATTAGGAGACTTATGGATTAGTAGGATTAGTAGTACGCTGGCTCGAGGGCGATTCTCCAAGTGTTCAACACCCAATTCTCGGCAGCGGAGCTGGCGCCTGCTGTCCGTTGCACGAGTGTGATGGGTGTGGGTTCGGTGAAGGATGGTGGGTGGTGGGTGTAGTTCTCTAGGTGCCAAAGTCTGCCTGCGGTCAGTTCACGTCGAGCTGTGTTCTACTCATGTTGAGATGGGTAGTGATTTCCTGCAGTTTCTGCCGAAGGCCGTGTAAGACCCGTTTGGCAACCGCTTTGGTGGGCTGTGGAGGTGGCCTTCGTCAGCGCAACTTTGTACATATTCGAGAATTCCAGTACTGAAAATCTGTGTCCGATCTGCTGGCAATTGTAGCAATGATCCAGTCTCACGCTGCGTTCGAATACCCCCGTATATGCTGATTCGCCTCGGCGTAGAAGAAGCCTTCGTTAAGAGCCTCCTAGCATCGTCCTGTTTTGTGACACAGGACCAGATTCATACGCTTTGCGGCTACCCTTCCGACTCGACCATGCCATACAGGCGCTAATAGCGAAAACTTCAAGGTTTTTCTGTCACATTTTTTGAGCGCACTAACACCTTAGGCATCTATCGACTTACACACACTGTGTGCCTTCACAGATACCAGTACATTAGACCCTTCTGCCCATGAGTCACATTCCATTCGGGGCTGGAAAAGAAAGGTCCTAGAAAAAGAGGATCCCCGCAGTGCTGTCCAAACTTCCACCAGATCGGACAAATTTCGACTGACTTTCTGTAGCCGCCTGTCTCACCACTCCACTATTGTGCAATGGATCAAGCCCAGCCGCGATGCAATTGCTGTGCTGAAGTTCAGCGATGCTAGAATGAACGAGGAAAGATTGGCAAGAGCGTCGCTCCTACAGTGTGTCGGGGAATTGTTTACTTACCAGGGTAAGTGGAAGGATGCAGAGGATATTTCGGCGCAGGCAGCAGACATACGGAGGTGTGTGCTAGGAGAGGAACATCCCAGCACGTTAACCAGTATGGCCACCATGGCGTCGACATATTCGAGCCAAGGGCGATAGAAGGAGGCCGAGGACCTGGAGATGTAAGTATTGGAGACGAGAAAGAGGGTGCTAGGAGAAGAACATTCCGATACGCTTACCAGCATGGCCAATCTGGCGTGGACGTACTCGAGTCAAGGCCGGTGGAAGGAGGCCGAGGGGCTGGAGATGCAAGTGATGGAGACGAAAAAGAGGGTTAGAAAAACATCCCGACACGCTGACCAGTATGACCAACATGGCGTTGACGTTCTTGGATCGTTGGCAATGGGATGAGGCCAAGAACCTGGCAGTGCAAGTGATGGAGGCGAAAAAGAGGGTGCTAGGAGAGGAGCATCCCGATACTCTAGCCAGTATGAGCAGCATTGCTCATATCTGGAAGGTTTAAGGCCGCTTGGAAGACGCTCTACATCTGATGCAGACTTGCTTGCATCTCCGGCAGCGAGTTCTTGGCCAAGATTATCCAGACACGGTCTCCACCCTCTCTCTTCTGACATGGATGCAGGAGGAAAACAGCAACACGGGCGCTGAGGAGACGTTTTAAGACTTAGGGTAGCAGTGTTGCCAACCAACAACATCTCTGGTATTGTATTAGCTTAAAATTTTGTAGTAGTCATTATATATGCTGGCGTAAGTACTGTGAATATCCAACCCTCTCCATCCTTCGAAGCAACCCTTATTGTGTGTATCCTGTTGTACTTGCCAGCAAACTGGTTAGCAACAGCATCAACTCCAAACTATGTTTTCAACTTGGTGATACTACCAAACTGGTTCCCATGCGCCGAAGGAAGCAGTTTTGGTTGAGCCTTCTACTAGGACAGTTTTTGGAGAGTCCCTCGCTGGAAGCGTTCAGTTTGGTAACCCGGCGGCAGCGGTTGACTGAAGGATACTTCTAGCGTAGTCGTGCTGAAAGCGAGACATGCGGGGCCATCACAAGAGAATGCTTAGATCATTGTTCTTTGTGATGCAGGTCGTGGTAGTTTAATGTTGTGGGTATGAGCTATCTTGCTGCAGAACATAAATTGACCTATTTTAGTATGTACTCAGGTCGGTGACGGTTAAGCTACTCCCGGTGTTCTAGTCCGTACTTCGTACGAAATATGTTTTTACCCTCCTTTTCTTCACCTCTTTTGCGCTGCTTTTTCTTTCCCTGTCCCTTGAAACACGTCTCCTGGATGTCTCTTTAGGCTGATACTTTACCAACGACGTTGACAGAAAAATGACTCGTTTTATTTCTCAACACTCTGAATCCGAGAATTCGAAGGACTGAATTGCTAATTATATGCATTCATCAAACTGTAAACGCCACTTCGTCAATATTGTTGGTTACCCAAAAGTCGTTACTGCGCAGCCAACAATTACCGACAGGCGGCCATCGTCACGAAAGTCATGTCAACATATTGCGAGGGCACATGCACGGAACTTGAGAACACCAACCTCGGGTTAGTTGCATCATCCACACTCACTTTTTTTTTTGAAACGCACCGCTTTCCATAAAACATCCAGAACAGATCCCATGAGCTATATGGTATGGCATGGTATGTACGGTAGTCGAAGCGAATCAACACATCTCTTAAAAGTCCGTCCGCCTTTACGAACCCGTAGCGATCCCTAACCCAACTCTCGGCTGCCCATACTGCCCAACCTGCGGCTGCCCCCCAACTTGCTGCCCACCAGGGCCACCAGGACCACCACTACTACCGCCCTGCGCCCCAGCGGCAACGCCCGTCGTCCCCGTCCGCTCTCTCATCCGCCTCCCCTCCATGAGTCCTCTTAGGCCCCTCTTTTGCAGGCCAATGACGCTGCTCAGATCTCCGGACCAGATCTCCCTGCCGGTTCCGCCGCGGTCGCTGTCGCCCACCTCGGACGCGCTCCACTCGCTGCCACTGACGCTCGTAGTAGCGCTCAGCTCGTCGCTGCTCGGCTGCGCCCCGGGGACGGACGTGCTGATGGTGAGGCCCGGTGTCCCGCGCGCCGACGTGCCGGCGGCGGTGCTGCCTGCCTCGGAGCCCGCGGCGCTGCTTCCGTCCGGCGGCCTGTGGTCCGCTTGCTGGAAGCTGTCGGCGGTGGTGCCGCTCAGGCCGTAGAGCGCCGCCGACGCGGGGAAAAAGTTGGGGTTTAAAGTGCCGTCGATGCCGCGGCCGCCACCCGCCGCCATGGCCGTCGCGTTGAAGACGGCAGCCGCGTTGCGGTTGTCGAGGAGGCCGTGCAGGCGCTCGATAACGGCCTCGAGGAGGCCGTCGATGCGATAGGGCCGGGCAATCTGGAGGAGACTGCAGAGGATTTGGGGTGTGCAAAGCGGGGAGGACGGGGCGGGGAGGCTGGAGGTGTAGAGGAAGTGAAGGAGGGCCTGGATGGTGAGGTAGGTGTGTGGGAGGTATAGGCATCGCGGCCGGCTGTTGGGCGGTAGGGTGCGGGGGGTTGGGGCCGTGTTGATGGCCGCCGGGTCAATTGGGGTTCCAGCGGACATGCCGGCGTTTCCGGCCCTACTGGTCGAGCTGCCGACCGAATACAAGGTGCTGCCGCTCATGTTGGACGGGGTGATGGTAAGGTTGGAGCTGCGGATCGAACCGCTGGGGGCGGATACCGAATTGGACCGGAGGGTGGCCGCGTCACTTCCATCCTGCGTCGCCGTGCCCTCCCGTAGCAGTTGGACAAAATACGGGCCCCACCTCCTCGCTACGATCCGCGAGTTAATGGGGATCCGCTCGCCGCCAATACACAAGATATCCATATCGGCCAGCTCCCTCAACGCGAGGGCTTTCTCGCCCAGCTCCTCAGCAGCCCGGCTGTGATACCTGCCGCCGGCGGTGAAACCCGCCTTACGGGCCAGACTCAAGCCAGGCCCTGTATACGGGCTGCTGGCGCTGACAAAGCCACTCATGGGGCTAGTTTTGCGAGGATTGTCATAAAAGCCAAAGGCTTCCAGCTCGACCATGCAGACATTGCTGAAGTTGATCCTGCGGTGATTATAGTCGTCCACAAGACTCCTCTTTCTGTTGCCCAGCACGACAAACGTGTTTCGTCTGTTCCATAGAACGCCGCGGTTCCAGCTGCCCTGGCTGAAGACGGCGCCGCCGGCGTCGATGCGGCTCCACGTTAACGTCCGCAGGTCAAGAGCCCAGAGGGCGTATTCCTGCTTCGACGACGTCAGGTAGGTGCCGCTCACAACGAAATGGGTATCGATGATGCCGCCGTTGGGAAATCGCAGTCCTGGCGGGCTATAAGTGCCACTCATCGTCCGTTCGCTGAGGAGACCGTCGGGCGCCCTGATTTGCAGCTCGAGCTTGACGTCCAAAAAGTTGTAGTTGCTGTAGATGAGCATGCTGGACCCAGTTTCTCTGGCCTCCTGACTGATTCCGCCCACTTCCTGACGTGCACCACCACCCGGAAAGGTTTTGCCGAGCTTGGCGGTCACGGAAGGGGGGAGCGGTGCCACGACGCTGCGGTACGCACCACAGCTCTTGCCAAGAGGCTGCGTTGAAACCCATTTCAGGCTGCGTAAATTGAAGACGCTGATTTGCTCAATGTAATGGTTCGATGCGTCTTGGCCCCCGACAACAATCATCTCGGCACCGCCAGTCCCGTCGATGTTGATCCCTATCCGTCCCTCGTTGGGGTTGCCGGTCGACGGGTTATGTTGCAGTGCCGATAGAGGCGCCCTGTGCGAGGCAAAGGCCGCAGATGACGGGAGAATGCACGCGCAATGTGCGTACCGTCCCTGCGGGGCGTCTTGTGTCGGGATGAAGGTCCACTTCTTTGTCGGTACGTCGTAGATGTAGATATCTGACATGACGGTGATATCGGGCTGCTGGTCTTGCGGTATGTTTTTCTGACTCGTCGTCGGCGACATGCCGCCGTAGCATACCAGCTTCGTATCGCCAAGCGCGCACATCGAATGGAAATACCTCGGTGGGGGAATATCACCCGTCATTTCCAGCTTTGTCCAGTGGCGGCGGATTAGGTCGAGCTCGTACAAATCCGACGTCAAGGGCGCCGGTCTGCTTCTCGACAATATCCTTCCGCCAAACACGTACAGCTTGTCACCCAGGACAGTCGTGGTGGCTCCAACAAGTGGGTGTGGCTCCCTGCCTGTTGTCCTATGTACGTTACACATCAGCCCGGAGAGATGCGCCGACGGCGTTGTGGTTCCGACAGCGGCGCCGCCAGTCTGGGTCCTTGACTGGCCAATATTGGGCGACGGCCCAGCTGAAAGCGGCCCAGTGCTTTTAGGCGTCAGATTATCATTTCGGTCGTCTTGTCCGTCATGCCGGGACGAGCTCGCCAAGCTGCTCTGGCTACTGTTGATGCTCATGTCCTGGCCGTGGCCGGCTTGCCCTCGGGCATACAGCCCGCCACCTGTTTCGATAGACGACGCTGATTCCATCGTGCTGGGTCTGCTGTTGTTTTCCTGTGTTTCGGTATCGAGAATCGTTGCCAAGCTGCTCGACTGCTGAGGCACGGCCAGAGGGGTCAAGGGGCTTGCCGGCGAGATCTGAGGCGGTGGTGGTTCGGGCAAGGGCTTCGCGAGACTATCTTGCAGGCTCAGGCTTCGTGCATGTTGCGGGGGTGGTGGGCGTGTGCTTCCTGGCGGAAGAGGGGCGGAGCTAAGGGTGTTCTCGAGTGCAGGAACGTCGGACTCGGACGGTTGGCGAAGAGAAAGCTTGGATGGTCTTGCCGGCGCGATTCTCTTGATGCCGCGGAAGGCCGAAGATATGACGCCGGATGCCGACTTGGAGGGGAATCGTTCCTCTGACTCGGAGTCGGAGTGCCGGCTAAAGTGGCTGTCGGGTCTGGCCTGCGGGTGGCCTGATCCCCACGAGGTTAGCGCATGACCCGACATGCTTGGCACAAGCAGTACCCTGCTGCGACGTGGGAAAGCGAGACGACGGGCTACAAGCGAGAGAGTCTTTTGGTGTTTTCGAAAAAAAAAAAAAGTCAAGTGGAAAGAGTGCGGTGCAGCGGATTTGACACGACACAGAGATCGGATCGACAAAAAACTGACGACAGGACGGGAACAAATGATGCGCAACGTGGTAGGACAAGGTCCAGGATCAAGGAGATATTCTCGAAAGGGGTTGAAATGTCCGCCACGAGAGGGACAGCGGTGGGCAGAACGGGAGCTGCCAACTTCCGATTTGCGACTCCTGATTCTATCGGAGAGACGGGGTCCAGCGACCGGGGCCCAGATGTGCGCCGGGAGTTCCTGGATAGCGGCTCCCTCCGGTGTCTAGGGCTCAGCCAAGTCGCGGCAAACCCACCACGCAGCAGCGATATATGGGTCGGATGGGGTACAGAAGAAGAAGAGTGACAATGAGGAAATTCGCGAAACGTGTAAGCGAGGCCGGGGGTGAGGGATTGTCGCCCGCCAAAAGATTGGCACGGCGACCGGGATGAGGACCGGAGCGGGTGCCGCGAGCGGACGTGCGTCGTGGAGCGACGAGGGGGATGTGAACGAGGGCAGAGACGGGAACCAGAAAGGCGTCCGTACCTGGATCTGCTATTCGAAGATGTAGCGCCAATTGATTCCGGATCGAGAGCCGTGTGCCCCAATTCGTGGTAGACAGACCGCGTCTTTTTAAAAAGAACGGTGGACGAGGGCAAGGCTTTTCACGCAGTCCGTCCACTTTTCCTCAGGTCCTGGTCAAAGTGTCTCGCACGGACAGCGTCGGAAGGAGTGGGAAAAGGGGGTTGCGACAGGCGAGAAATGAGCGGACTCGCGGATGAAGCTCGCAAGCGGCGGGGCAAAGACCCTGGATTATTGTAGCCGGCGGCGATCACGGACACTGGCAAATCGAGAAATCGAGCAGCTGGGCGATTGGGAAGGTGTGAAAAGGGGATTTCGAACTTCAACGCCACGAGAGGGACCCTGATGTCAGGACCGCAAGAGGCTTTCCCGCTCCGCTGGGAGGAATGTGGGGTTGGAAGATCTGCTTGGTTCTCTTGACACATCTGGCTCTTGTGGCTCTTTTGGCTCGTTTTTTGGGCTCAGGCGGTGGGGCAGCGCACAGACCTGTCAGCGCTTGACTCGAAGCAGCAGATCGCGGCAGGCAGGCAGGTAGGCAGTAGTTCAGCGAAAACCCTAACCCGTAGCGATTTTACGGGCAAGACGGGGTTCAAGCTCCAACCTGCGCGCTTAACCAGTACCAGTCCCTAGATGTAGCTGCGCTCATCTCTTCTTCTCATGCGTTGCATAATGAGAAGATGGGCACCGAAATGTACTATCTCTTTGACGGTTCACCAGAATAATCTATGAATGTCGTCGGCGGGGCAAACCAAAAGGCAATGTTAGCACACGTGTAAGGCTCGTGGGAAACGGATCGATGGCGAGTAATACAAACAGAAAGTTCGGGAGAAGATGTTGATCTCTTTGGTGCTAACTCTCAACGACACACATTCAAAAAGGCATACCCTTCAATAACGCCCTTCCAAGCACCCAAAAGTCCCATGTCATAGGGTGATCCACATCCTGGAGCGGACGTTTTCCTGATGCCCCTCCCTTGCTCCGATACGGTAACCTGATTTAGGTTTCCGTTACACGCCACTCTGCTATTCTGCGCATTCCATTTAAGCATTGGGCAGGGGGGTGAAGCGCAGGTACGGCTTGACGACACGCATGTTGGGGAAGAGCTTGGTGGCCTCGTCGCCCTTGATGGTGGGGTGGACAATGACGTCGTCACCCGGCACCCAGTTGATCGGGGTGGTGACCTTGTGCTTGTCACCCGTCTGCAGAGAGTCAATGACACGCAGGATCTCAGCGCTGTTGCGACCGGTCGACGCCGGGTACGACAGGATGGTGCGGATTGTCTTCTTGGGGTCGATGAAGAAGACGGAGCGGATGGTGAAGGCGATGCCCTTCTCGTCCACGTTGGTGGTGTCTTGGTAGTCGATCCTAGTGCGCCAGTGTCAATAACTTTCTTCAATGTGTCTGGGGCTCGCTCGGTCTTTTTGGGAGCACTCACATGTCGTAGAGGTAGGCAACCTTGCGCTCCTTGTCGGCAATGATGGGGAAGTTGACGAGCGAGCCCGTGACCTCATCAATGTCCTTAATCCAGCCCTCGTGGCTGCCGAGCGTGTTGGCCGAGAGGCCAATGAGCTTAACGCCCCGCTTGGCGAACTCGGGCTCGAGGCGAGCCATCTCGCCGAGCTCGGTAGTGCACACGGGAGTGAAGTCCTCGGGGTGAGAGAACAGGATGACCCAGTTGTCGCCGATGAACTCATGGAAGTCAATGGGACCGTTAGTGGTATCAGCCTGGAAGTTGGGGGCAGTCGAGCCCAGGCGGAGGCTATATAACGCATGTTAGCAATGGCCGTTGCCTCGACTCGTCACAGCTGCGTGGTGTAAGTTGGGAGAAAGCACAGGGGACACATACGGTACGGTGCGCTCAGAAGCCATTTTATCAGTTGTATTGGAATTTGATGTTCAGCTTGGACAAATGGGTATCACAAAAATCAATCGACGTTGGAGCTGCCGCGGGGTGGTAAAAAAAAAAGATGGTTTGAATGTATGGAGCAGAAAGGTCCGAGCTGGAGGAGGGGTAATGGGGCAGATTTAAAGAGCTTGGTTTCCCGGACGATCTGTCCCCACGACCAGGCCAAAGATTAATAAAGCATCTTTTTCCCACACCGGGACGCATCCGGGCTCTTCGCCACGCAGAATTGTCTGGCTGGTCGCCGATTTCAACCCATCTCCGAATCCCAAAGAAGCTCTCCCGGGTGACGCTCCTGGTGCCCGCGACGCGGGGCATCAACCCCTCCATCAGCTTAACGTGGGGCGCCAGTGCCCCTCAGTTGGCTCGATCAGGACTGGCGTGGCATTGCGCGATCAATGACGTGCCTTATTGGTCGGTTTTGCTGAGGCAAGCTATCATGTCATTTGGCACGCACTGTCGCAACACGTCGAGCAAAACCTCGCCGGCGACCGGAGGGGAGCTTGAACCAGTGGGGGTCGGCGCGGGGTGGTTGCGAAAGGTGCAAACCGCAAATACTCGCCGGCATTGCCTGTGCTGAAACAGTGCGTCTACCAGGTGCAAAGGTATTCACATTAACCTCTATTTCATTGCATCCCTTCCTCATCTCTTCTGCTCTCGTCCTCCCGTCCTCGTCCTCCCGGGTGGAACCGGTTACTTGGTGTGGGCGTCAATCGGCCGGCTCATGTAGATCTTTTAGTAGTAGGTGAGAACCTTAACGGATTAAAAGAGAGATAGCACGCGATTCGCTGGCGGTTCCATGCCTGGGCTCATAATCAGGGTAAGTTGCCTACAAAAGCAGCTAAGTACCGAACGTTTCTCTATGTACTACATACTATGCATGTTCGTGTAGCGGCAAAACCGGCAAACTCCGTCCGAGGCAGACGTCCCCTGTGTTTCGTTTGGTGTTAGCCACCGCTTTGGACGCTGACTGTGCCAAGATAGGCCGCTGAAATTGATCTTTGCCTCCTGCTGTGGTCTATAAGAAAATTGTGGCTGACATTCTATCAATAAAATAAAAAAATTAAAAAAATAAAAAAATAAAAATAAAAAAAGGGGGGGTTGGCTGCGCAAGCCATTGACATGCAAAGCACTGTATAGCATAGGTAGGAACCGATAGACATATCTGTCGAAGTACGGATACTGGCCGGTAATGTCCTGAACTGCAAGGGATGTAAGAAATGTAAGGTATTTACGGGTATGCACGGGTATGCACGGGCAAACAGCTCTCAAATTCAATGCAAGAAGGGTATTATTCTGTTGAAACGTCAAGCATCACTGGCACAGCGCGACCATACTTGAAGTGGGTTGCGGAAGCTCACAACTTAACCCTCCCGCCTCGCAAAGCCTCCCAATCCTCCGGTCGGAACCTAACATACGAATCCCCCTGGAGCCAAAACACCTCATCCGCGCCCGTTTTGCCTGGCTCCACTCCCTCGCGTCGCAGCTGCGTCTTCTGCTGTTTGTTCGTCCCCGTCGTCTGCAGGCTCCCGCCCTTAGCGGCGCGGACGAACAGCGGCAGTGCGTACCGGGGCAGCCCGGCGCGGACGTGCTTGGCCAGCGTCTTGAGCGTCTCGTCGCTCGGCGACGACGACCCGCTGGCCAGCGCGGACGGCTGGAACACGACGGCGGCGCACCCGGCGCGCCCCTCATGGCCTGCCAGCTCGACGCCGTAGACGTTGGCCTCAAGCACGGCTGGGTGCAGGCCGACGACCTGGGCGACCTCGGCTGTCGACACGTTCTCGCTCTTCCAGCGGAACGTGTCGCCGATGCGATCGTTGAAGAAGACGCGGTTCTCGGCGTCCCAGCGCACCACGTCACCGGTGCGGAACCACGCGTCCCCCTTTACAAACACGTCCCGCATGATCTTCTTAGACGTCGCCTCCTTGTCGCCGTAGTACCCCTGGAACCGCGACTCGACGTCCTGCGGCGGGAGCTTGAAGAGCAGCTCCCCCGGCTCGCCGCGCGGGCAGCGCCGGCAGAAGCCCGTCTTGGGGTCCCTGTAGGGTAGCTCCGTGTCGTGGTCGACCTCAGCAACAGCGACGGTCCGGCCGAGAATGATGTTGTAGAGGGCGCCGCTGCGGCCGATGGCGCCCATGCTGTAGTCGTTGCGGCTGAGGTTCCAGGTCGCAAAGTTGCCCTCGGTGGCGCCATAAAACTCGGCGATGGTCTCAATCCCGAAGCGTTCCTTGAACTTGTTCCACACGTCTGGCCGGAGACCGTTGCCGAACGCGAGGCGTACCTCGTGCTTGCGGTCGAGGTTCTCACCGGTGACGGGGTCGGTGCGCGTCGGCGCCGAGAGCAGGTACCGGCACGTCTCGCCGACATACTGGATGATGTTGGCGCGGTGCTTCCGTACATCATCCCAGAAACCGCTGGTCGAGAACTTGCGGCTCATGGCAAAAGTGGCGCCAACAGAAAGAGTATGGGCAAAACCAAGGAGTATAGCCGTACTGTGATATAATGGCATTGCCTGCATGTTCATGTCAGAATTCGGGAGGCTGGAACTAAGCGGCAATAGGTCTTCTGAGCGTTAAACTCACCGTGTAGAACACATCGTTCTTTGTCGTCCCGGCCCAGCGAGACGTGAACCCGCCAACGATGGCAATCTTGGACCACGACACTATCGCAGCCTTGGGCAAGCCTGTAGTTCCGCTCGTGTAGATGAGGATGGCCATGGAATTGGCCAAGGCGTCGTTCCGCACGTCATCTGGAGGACGGATGGCCTCATGTGACAACATCTGGCGCTCGACTTCTGGCGTGACGACCTCAAAGCTGACATGGCTCAATTCCGACCGGACATCCTCCCCCACGTTCCCGGCAACCACAGGATCGATAAAGACGAGACGAGCGGTTGCCTTCTTTATGCAGTGCGCCAGTGGCTTCCCCGTCAGGTTGTAGTTGATGAGCGCCGGCACGGCCCCTAGCGACCACAGAGCAAAGAGGAGAAAGATGAAAGTGTCCGTGTTCTGAAAGTCTAGAGCCACAAGCTCCCCCTTCTTGACTCCTCGCCGTTCCTTCAGCCAGTCCGCATAGCGCAGCACCGTGTCGTAGGCTTGAGCGTAGGTGTATGTCTTGTCCTCAAAGCGTAGGAAGGCACGGTTCTCAGACGACTTGGACGTGGCCAAGTCCTCGAGCCGGTAAAAGAAGTTGATGCGCCCGCGGTTCGTCCACCAGGCGACCCTCGTGACGGTCGGAACGATGGAGCTCAGCAGGCGAAGATCGTAGGATAGGTGAGACTTGGCGTTGATATAAGCAGCAGCCGCGGCTAATGCTGGGGCGGCAACAGGAAGAGGCAGGGGTACTGAGCCGTTAATCTGGGGTTCCCTCCCTGAAGGGAAGAAGAGGCTGCGCGCATTCACTCAGCATGGCACTTACTGGAAGCCATTAGGAGCAGTCGACTTGTCCCAGGCTAGTGATGAACGGTATCAATGTTTTGAGTTTTGAAGTACTAATGAAGTAAAAATTAAAAAATAAAAATAAAAATGAAAAATGAAAAGATGAAAGTGGAACTAGGCTCGGCCCGTTAGTCTGGGCTCATAGGGGGTATCAGGTATCGAGGAAAAAAGAACCAAACATCCGATGAAGATTTCGAACAGAATGGAGACTCGGTCGAGTTTGGAAAACTCAACGGCCCACGATCTTTCTTTGACCACGGCAGTACCTGGCATTTAACAGAGGTGGATAATCCGGGGTAGCCCCGCGAGAAAACACCAGCGAACAGGGATCGGCACTAGAGGACGCTAGCAAAGTTCCGAATTTGGGAAATGTTAGCGGGCGCGGGGCGAGCTTGTGATAGGATCTGGACTTTGGAGGGTCCAAGAACTTCTCCCAGGTCGTGGGCTCCCGAGAACATCAGCTCGGTGCTTTCACATAGCGTCGTCTGCTGAACACATGCAGAACAGATGGAGCAGCCCGGGCGCGAGTCTCCTGATGCATGTTTCCAAATTGCGGCAAAGCAGACGACGCAACCCGAGTCGCGCAAGATGGCGTTGTGCCTCGGCTCAATGCGTTTGGACCACCAGGCCATAACGAATGGCTCTGGCCAGACCGGAAATGCGGCGGTGGCTCGGAGATGCTGAAAAACCTAACTACTGTACCAAGTTTTGTCGGCCTCACAGCCACTGGTGGTACGCGCCGACCGGCGTGGTGTTTGTCTCTGCGGATGCAAATGCGTTGCGATCAATCCAATAACGAACCACGCGTTACGCGCCACAGCCCACACAGTCCACGGAGGAACCCTTCCCATTAACGCTCCGTAAATGTCGCTACGAAGACGTTGAAAGTTCGTCGTTTGCCGAGTTGTGTCGTCCATGATTGCGGGTGCGGCTCTGTCGGCAACCAAAAACCTGGAACAGGAAATCAACAACCACGGTCGCTTGCTTGCCTCGGGACATGTGAAGCCGAGAGCTAAAAACCAAGCATGGAAAACTGTTGAGGCTGCACAATCTTTGGAGCTTCGGGCTGTTATCGATACAGCCAAGACGAGTCTTATCTCCACGTGGCCGCTAGCCTTCTTTGGGTGCAAGGCCGCAAGCGCAGAATGCACTGTGGGTTCCCTTGTCACGCTTGTGCAGGGACGCAGCACTCGCTCGACAGGGGCAACCAACTGAAGCGTGTCCAGCGCGGCAGACACTCTCGAATGGATGGGCAACCCGCTTCCCGCCGCCATGTCGATTCAACAGCCGTCGCCTGACAATGAGGCGGCGAACCCTGATGAGAACCCTGTGACCGTAACAGAAACAGCCACGACGAAAAATGGAGCGCCAACTAAGAAGCAGCCACCGCCCGAAAAGCCGTCAGATGTGCGGCGACGCTCCCATATCATCCTCTCCTTTTGGTTGATCGTCCTCTGTCTCGGCCTGCCGATATGGTGGAAGACGACAACCATCTACCGCGCCGACCTGCCATTGCAGGAAATGCTGGACTGGTCTGATGGCAAGGTATGCACTCTCTACCGCCGTCCCATACATTTTTAAGCTTGCAGGCCGCACATGCTGACCGCATCTTTCCAGGCATGCCGTCCTGTCTTCCCTCTACGCATCTCCATCCAGGCGAACGGGCTGCAGGAGCAGGAAGCCCAGAACCTCCTTCGGCTCACCCAGCACGCCCTCGACGATCTCAATGACTTTTCCGGGCATCACCTGAGGCTTGGGCTCGCGGCGCCGTCTACAAGCGATCATTACGACAGCGAGAGTGTCTTGACAATCCGATTACTTCCAGGCGAAACGACGACGGCCAAATTCGATGCGCACGAGCCGGTTCTCGACATTACATATCCGCCGAACTCGATTCCGTCGCACACCTCATCGTCTTCCCCCCTCGCGACTTACGTAGCTGGCCAGCTCCGGTCGGCATTTGCCGAGGAGCAGGCCACCATCTCGTACCTGCTATCGACAAACTCGGTTCCTTCGGACCATCGGCCACAGGGGCTTTCCTCAGACGTGGCCGATTCGCTCGCGAAACGTACCACCAGGGCGTTGAAATATGCGCCAACATATCACCTTACCTTTTCGCTTTTCACAAGCGGGCCGCTTCCGAGCAGCTGGGATATTGACCAGGCGATCGAGGAATACATGAAGCCTGTGCTTAATGTGCTTTCGCCGATACACAATTTCACTATTGATACCCAGGTGCAGCTGTATGCGACCCCCGGGGTGCAGAACCAAGTGCTCAACAAGGAGGATCTCTCGTCCTTCATTAATGCTGCCGAGTGGCCTCTGTCGCCATCTATTGGGGGGGCACCAACGGTCAACTTTATCGTTTTCATCGGAAATCAGACCATCGCGGTGCCGTCGCAAGACCCCGATGAGGGCAGCGCACCCGGGTCCGCGTCCCACTCATGGCTGATCCCACAATGGGGCACGGTTTACCTGCTGCCGCTGCCCCACGACACGACTCACCTCTCTGCCGAGGCGCTCAAGCAGCCCCTCCTGACGTTCACCTCACACCTTCTCTCGCTGACGGGCACGCCGCAATCGGGCTCCCTGCCGCTGCGGCTGTCGACGCTGGCGCGCATCCGCTCGGCTGACCTACTCCTGCGTGCGTCGTCGACGCTTGGCTCGCTCGCGCGTCTGGCACTCGCCCTTCCATCCATTTCGATTCCAGGTCGCGTCGCCGATGGCGTGACTAAGACGATACGCCACCTACGCCTGGCCTGCGAGACGCTTGGCGGGCCCGAGGGCCTGGCGCACGCGCGCATCGCCGAGGCTGAGGCCGAGCGCGCTTTCTTCGAGAAGAGCATGGTCGGTCAGTTGTATTTTCCCGACGAGCACAAGGTCGCCGTATACCTGCCACTTCTAGGGCCCGTGGCCGTACCCCTAGTGATGGGTCTGCTGAACGAGCTGAAGGCGTGGAGGAAGCGCAGGCGAGAGGCGGCCGAGGCCGGAAAGGAGAAGAAGAGAGAGTAGCAGCAGGGTGATATCTGAGTGGGCCCGGGTCGCGTTTGTAGGGTTTCACTCTTCCATTCGTGTCGATAGATATATACAAAGGTAATTCCATTTTGAAGTAGAACATCGTCTTTCTTTCGTTCGTCAAAGCTATCCGTAGTGAACCTTGATTGAGTACTCGAATTTGCCCCGCACTCCACTCCTCTAGCTGCATCTTTCATAATGCGTTTGCTTGACAAAGCTTTTCAACAAATCAGCGGGTTTAGCTCAGTTGGGAGAGCGTCAGACTGAAGAAAAACTTCGGGAATTCTATCTGAAGGTCGTGTGTTCGATCCACACAAACCGCACACTTTTTAGCTTTTGCAAATCTCTCATTTTGGAGTGCATGAGGATGAGCACTCGCGCACTTCGTTTTGCCGTTTCTCAGCAGCGCCACAACGGCAATTCATTCACTCACGAAAAGTAATCTCGCCGTCCCCCAATCCTCAAGGAACATATAACTAAATAACCACGGCTCAAGGTCGTGGTATTCACGACATGTTTACCAGCCCTGTTCCTTGGGACACCCAAGTTACCAATCCAAGGATTCAAGGTAGGGAAAAACGATAACTAACTACATGTTGAGACGAAAAGGCCTCATTAACTCACCTGTGCAAAATTAAAAAAAAAACCAGCCGACACCAAATTTGGGAGGGTACATTATGAAACCATGTCGAGTCCTGTTGTTCAACGCATAGTTCTATCCTTTGGCATACCTTGGGAAATGTTCCGTCACCTCTTCCGCCTCCGTATTTTCACGGGCAATTTCCGGTCAGGCCCTAGCGCGCCCGCTGGGAACGCCTTCATGTCCGGCCTCGCCTGGCGCGCCGAGGCCGGGTCGAGCAGCTCTATCTCAAATTCCCTCATCATGCCGGCCACGGCGACAAGCAGCTCCTGCTTGGCCAAGTGCCGCCCGGGGCAAATCCTGCTGCCGCCGCCGTAAGGGTAAAAGTAACCTTGCAGGGCAGCGCCGTGACCGACGGGTTTGGCCGTCTTGTCGTCCGCTGGTCCTCTTGCCGCATTCTTCTTCTCTTTGCTGGGAGGTGAGGTGGTGGTGTGTGTATCATAGGCGGATCGTTCGGCCTGCTTGCGGACGGGCCCACTGGTTGGGTCGTCCGGGTACTCAAGGAACCGCTCGGCCCAAAAGGTGTCAAGCGGATGCTCCTCCTTGCCGTCTGGGCCGACGCGGCCCGTGTTCCAGAAGTCCGGGTCGTGGGCGCCGAACCATGCGATGGACATCATGCACGAGTCCTTGGGCATGTTCCAACCGCGGAGTTGGAAGCCGTCGGCCACGGGGTTGCGGGCCGACGTGGTGGCGGCGCAGTGGCGCAGTGATTCGAGGTAGATGCCGGTAAGTAACGGTTTGCTGCACAGTGCCGCCACATCAAAGGCGCCATCCCCTTCCTCGTTGCTGTCAACTAGGCACTGGGCCAGTTCGGCCTCCACGCGCTCTGTAAGGTTCTCCGACAACAGTACGCTCAGCAGCGCCCACAGCGTCGCGGGGATCACGTTGCCATTGGCCGCCCAGACGAAGCCGAGGTCCATGCTGACGCTCCCGTCAAGCGAGAACCCGGCGCTGTCGAACATCTCGGCGCGTGCGCGCATCAGCCGGGAACCCCACACCGGCTCGTACTCGACTTCGCGCAGCGACGGGTCGTTGTAAGGAAGCGTCTGCCTGGCGTGCTCGGACCACTTCCTGAGCGAGGCCAGCACTCGGTCGCGCGCGGCGTACGCGCGCGGCGCCATCCAGCGCGGCGCGCGGCGCAGATAGGTCAACATGTGGCGGTCAAACTCCCAGAAGTCGCGCGAGAGGTCAGGGCACAGCTCGAAAAGGTGCTCGCCGAGCAGGCTTCGGCAAGCAGCGTGGAACATGGCGTCCTGCAGGAAGGCGTAGAGGTCTGGTAGCTTGGTCCATTGGCCCTCCCCGCCGACGAGGGATGTGGCGCGCAGGTAAGTCGTGTAGTTTACGGCGAAGCGGGCCATGATGCCGTCAAGGGCGGCGCCGTTAAGCATGGCGTTCAGATCGCGGTGCTGGTTGTAGAAGACGCGGCGGGCCGGGTCCATATGCTCCCAGCCGTCGAGTGGCTTGGCCGAGTCGCCTGAGCCGTCACGCTCGAAGACGGCTACATCGGCGGGCAGCATGCCGAACTGGTCGCGCATAGCCAAGAGGATGATGGGCTTCATTGACAGGTCGCGCGAGTGCTTGAACATGGCCTGTACCCCCTCGCCGTGCGGGACGTAGTACAGGTCGTCCAGCCCAACCCGGAGCCGGAACGGCACGTCGCGGAAGCGCCGCAGCGTCTTGCTCAGGAAGCCCTCCGTGTCGTAGGCGAACTGGAGCGTGTTGGCCAGCCCCGGCATCGCGTACGGGACCGGCGGCGGGTCACCCTTGCGCCGGACGTTCTTGGCCCAGTGAGCGCTGAGCCACGTCAGGATGTAGGTGAGGATGACCGGCAGCAAAATCCCGGCAAGTACTTTCCTCGTCAGCGCAAATTGCCCGCCAACCAGCAATTCCAGCGAGTTCAGCGACTCCAAAGTCATGTCGCGCGTGACTCCCTCGGCTGATGCTGTGCGTCAATTTGTTGAGGTGACCGTCTCCCAAAAAGAAAGTGGAAAATCGTGCGTGAGTGTCGTTAACTTGACCTTCTGCTGTGCCGCACGCGTTCCACTTGGCGCGGCTGGTTCCCGAAGGCGCGCTGAAGGAATCAGCCACAGCTGGTTGGATTTACCAGCTCTCCACAACCTCAAACTGGCCTAAATAACTTCTAAAAACCCACTGAACTGAATAGCAGCATACATCCTGCCAGTGACCTCTGACCTGTCTCAGTTGGTAACACTTCGTGACCTCGACACTCGCAACCCTACATTTCAATAACACCCATTTCACTAACATCTCTGAGGCCCTTGCTCTTGCGCTTCGTTGTCACAGCCGCGTCCGCTCTTTTGCGCGGTCCCCCTCGTGTAACCCTGCTGGTGCCCTCCCCGTCCCGGTGCTTGTATCTGCATCTGCATCTGCATCGGTTCCTCCGCTTTGTACTGGTCCCCGACCACAGAAGACCCCACACCCGCCGCCGCCAACCGCGCCTTAAGCTCGTCGTCATGCTGCATCACCACGCACCCGCTACAGAAGCACGACACGAGGCAGTCGTTGGCGGGACTGCCCTTAATGCGGTATCGCCGGCGGATCTCGGCGCGATGTTCCTTGAGGTCGCTGAGTATCACACACACGTCTCGTTAGTTACGGTGATTGATGTCCTCAGCGCTCAACATGATACTATGTTGGCCGAAAGCGAACAGGAATGGGGGATGGCAGGACGAGGCATGGAATGGGGGAGGGTTGCCTACAGGGCGCATGTTGAGAAGAGGCAGTAATCGCGGCCAAACTCGACGCACTCGTCGTTGTCTTTCTCGGCGTCAACCGTGGGATCGCGTAGGCGCTGAGCGGTTTCGCCGTAGACTGGGTTAAAGAGGGTCAGCTGCTATCTGAGAGCCCATGTTTACCCTTTGTGATGATGATGCCATTGGGTTATTCGACTCACCGACACAAGGGCAGCAGATCGCCCTCCAGAAAGGTCCGCAGGGGAAGCAGCGGATCAAGTTTGTCTGCCATTCTCCGCTGAACATCCACTCATCCTCAACGCGATTTTGGCGACCCATAGTTGCAGTATGATTCCAGACGGCGTTGACGTGAAGTGAAGGTCAGCCCGAGAAGGATGGATACGTTCTTAAGTGAGATGATGTAGTAGACTTGGTATCAGAGGGGAAGAAGCACAAGGTGCTAGTGGGTGCACCAGCTGAAGCATGTCTGTTGTGGGTTGAATACCTAATGAGACTCTATCGAATCCAGTTTTCAGCCAACCTTTTCGGCGGCATGATACATAGCCCAACGGCTGTCAGCTGAGGAAACACAAATCATTGCAGATATCGCTCCAAATTCAGAGTTTGAGCTGCAAGCGCTTGGTGTGACGGATTGGAGAATCGCCAAGAATCGCGATTTGTCCTAATTAGGAAAAATAATAGCAGCTTTGGCTGTTGCTGACAGGGCTATGAATCTGACGTCCGAGGTAATAATAATAATAATAATAATAATGATAAAAAAGCTCGCAGATAACTGCCATTTACTGGCGCGAGTCGCGAGCCAGGTTCGACGCAAGCTTTACGAGTCCCCATTGGCAATGTTCGAGCGAACCGTCTTGCTCATAATCAGGTAATCGGGTGTGAATATCTTGCCGCGGCGCAGTTCTCGTGCGACAGGTGAGATGTCGTCCTTCTCAAAGCCAAGTTTTCTGTAAAACTCCAGGCCACGTCGGTTCGATAGAAAGCATGTCAACATGACTTTTGTGATCGGCGGCAGATTTGCGGCCACGGTCGAGTGAAAGCTCATGAGCAATGAGCCTAGCCCTGTCCTGTGCCCTTGTCAGCCTACTAAGTGGCTGCGCAGTTTCGGGCACGCTGTGTACCCTTGAAGTTCCAATTGAAGATGGATCTCATAGCAGTAAACGACTGGCTCGCCCTCTTCGTAGGTTGGCATGAGCGAGGTGAAGCCCCGGATGGACATTGTATCCTTCTCCTTCACCAAAATGTACCGCAACCCCGGAGATCTCATCTCTTTTAACTTCTTCATTGGCTGCCATTTGAATGTCGAGTTTTCATAATCCGTTCGGCTAGTCTGCTCAATCAATTGAAAGCACGCTGTGATGTCTTCGTCTGAAATATCTTCAGCCCGCACCAAGCCAATGGTATACTCGGCGCCGGTCTTCGGATGAGTCCAAGCTGTCGTCCATGTTTTCGCGCCGGACCTGAAGACATCAACTGAGTGGAAGATATTAGCCAGCCAGCAACTCATCGGTTCGACACCTCCAGTGCCCCTCGTCCACGCCATCGCCTCATCTAACTTTCAAGTTCAGTGCACAAGAAAGGAAAAGAAAGGGGAAAAAAAGGCCCATCAATTTCACTGAAATATTGACTGACCCTGCCTGTAAATAATCAGCGATGAATTGATCGTCCGTCTTGCGGTTGGCGAGTTCCAACGGGCTTGTTTCTGCTCTCCGACGTTTTGGCTTCATCTGGACCGGGTTACTCATGATATCAATGGAGCGTATAAAGCACTTAATCAGCCGCTTAGGAAGCAACCCCGATGCAGTTGTGGAACAAGGGGCAGATGAGAGACTGCAAGGTAGATGAACGGGCAATTGGATGCTCCGGTGGTGCACAGCTCGAACTGCGGAACCCGGTACTCTACTATACGGTAGGATAAACATACCAAAGACGCAAGATACACGTGACACCGCCAAGACATTGATTTTCGGTGCGACCAATTCGCGTCGTTCATCGCCAATCCATTCCTGCGGACCTTGACGACGGCGACAACGAAAATCGGCGAAAACCTCACCCCACTCCGTGCCGCGCCGCCCACTGCGTCCTTTTTCGATTGCAAATCCCGCCCCCGCTCGTTTGCCCGAAAATGTCGAGCCTTCTCCGGACCATGCGGTCAACCGCATCCGCCACCACCAGATCGCTCGCCTCGTCGATGCGCGCACTCTCCCTCTCGATCGCCCCAAAGAAGCCGACCACAGCACTCCTTTCCGCGGCGGTGCAGACCAGGTGTCTGTCGCAGGCCGCTCTCTCGGCTTCCGGCAGGAGGACCGCTGTCGCGCCGTCGGTGCAGAGCTGCCTAGCGGTGTTCCAGAAGCAGCAGGCCAGGGGGATGAAGGTGCGCAGCGCCATCAAGAAGCGGTGCGAGCATTGCAAGGTTAGTATGGAACGATGAACCAACCTAGCCGAGTTTCTAGGTGCGTTTTCCGTTTGGAGGCTAATATTGTGTTCTTTTTCTTGGGGGAGCGACAGGTCGTCAGGCGTAAGGCGAACAAGCGGCACAACGGCTACCTCTACGTCATCTGCCCGGCAAACCCAAGGCATAAGCAGCGCCAGGGATAGGCAATCGATGACGGTCAGGGAGGGGTGAATGGGTGTGTTTTGATACCACTAGAAGCCGGGTTCTTGTACGATAAGGTGCAAGGGATATAGACTGGAAGAGGACGGGGAACAAAAGCGGCGGCATGAAACTCGGCTCATTCAGTCATGGTTTGCCTACTCGACGGGAAACCTCGCGTCAGGTAACGGGTGTTGCAATCATACCACGGATAGGCAACACGGATCACGGGGACGCGATGAAGCCAGCCTGGACCGGATGGTTGGAAACCGTGACGTTTTTTAAAGGCCGTGAATGTACCTCTCCATACTCTCCCACTCAGTTTTGCCTGTCGACAAGAGATAGCGGATGTGAGCCTTTTCTTGGTCAGCATAGGTATAAGCAAAGCAAACGGCAATGACTGACAAGGTCTGTGACACCGCGGTGCCTCTCGAACTCGTCCCTCGCAAACCTGCGCGTTTCGGCGCGGGTCTTGGGGTCTGGGATTCTGCGCGTGCTCCGGATGATGGACCTGTAGAAGGACAGAACCCGTGTTCGCTGGATAAACTATGTGACGATTTAGAAAACTGGTTCCCCTTGTGTCCAGGGGTTGACTGGCGGCACTGACATGATCTAGACTCAACGCGGGGCCAAGCCTCGATTTCCGGCTCGTCGCATATGTGCGAAAAAACCGCCACGGGCCCGTGACGGCGTGCATCAATTACCGATGTGATGAATGGAGCAGTTTTTAAGCACAAGCTACCGAGGCCGTTCCCGCGCGACCCATTGAGGCCGTAAATTGGTCGCAGTCAAAGGTAGATTGAAAGTTGTGTGTTAAACGGCGTTCCAAAAACTCAATTTCGGCTGCCAGAGACGAGCTGCGAGACGTCATGCTTGGCGGGCCCACTTCAAAGCCTAGGCAGCACGTACCCGTACCGACGAATGAATGTACGGATGAATTTCTATGATATTAAGAGAATAAACAACAGTGAGTCTTATGATATAAACCATCAGTGAGAAGTGTAGCAGCAGAGGTTTAAAAAAAAAAAAAAAAAAAGAAAAAGAAAAAAAAAAAAAACTGAACGGCCGAGATTATTAGGCTCGGACCATTGACAATTACGCAAATTGTGAGAGCTGATGGGTAGCCCGGCCACACCGAGAGATCTGGAGCCAGAATCTTGAGATATCACAAGCCCCTGATTCCCGGAAAAAAAAGTACAACCATGGAACACAACAAGGTATCTCCGCGTTAGGCATTCTCATATGGTGCTATTATGATACCCTTGAAGGAAACAATCCTACCACGACTTAGCAAAGCATGCCAACTTCGGGTAGCTAGAACAACTAACTTATTGTGATAAACAAAAAGGGAGAGTGTGGGGGAAGAGGGAGAAAGGGGAAAAAAAAGAAAGAAAAAAAGAAAGAAAAAAAAGGAGAAGGTAAAAAAGAGAGGAAAGGACAGGGAATTACTTTAACACGTTTGACCGCTCTCCTGGAATAAATAGGAAGGGAAAAAACGCCAAAAGTAAATTACTCCTCCGGGAAGGCTCGAACTTCCAACCTCCTGATTAACAGTCAGACGCGCTAGCCAATTGCGCCACAGAGGACAACTTGATGTTCTGGTTTTTTTATTGCCTTTAAGAAGACAAACCTGGTAATACCCAAACCGCTTCACAACGAAAACTCGTTTGTACTTAAATCTCAAAATGAAAGGGTGAAAAGGGCTGTAACAGAAATAATCTAAGATGTGTTTTAGAGCCAAGGTGTTTTTTGCTAAGTAAGCATTGTAACTCAGATTCAATCTCATGATCAAGAAGTGCCTAGGATGAGAATAAAGCTTAGACTACGCCTTGAGAGGCTCAGTTGATGGATCGGTGCGGGATCCGCGTCGTAAAGGGCGTTACTTTATTCGAATGGTTATTCTCTGGCTTTATAATGTTTCCCATTCCCCAAACACTTCATGCTTGCATAAACCTCATCTTAAGGAATTACGATATAAACCGGTCCCTAAATCCAGCTCACCACAACCTCCCAGCTCCAACGCACAAACCCACCTCTGGCAAAACGCCTGCGATCCATCTGAATTCTAGCTGAACTAATCCCTGGTGCGGTCCTCCTTGATCAGGTCCGCGGCCCGCTCGGCAATGGCGTACACGACACTCTGAATGTTGCCTACGGGCTCGAGGGGTATGACGCTTGCGTCGACGACACGCAGGCGGCGGGTGCCGTGGACGCGCAGGCGCTCATCGACGACGCCGCCGCGGTCGCGCGGCCTCATCGCGCAGCTGCCGGACACGTGGAATACCGAGATCTGGCGCTGGCGCACAATCTCACGCGCCGTCTCCAAGTCGTCAGCCCGCAGCGGCGGCTGGCGCTTCCCTCCTTGCTTGAGGACTTGGCCGAACGGCGTAGCCGGATCGACGATGCGCTCGACAAACTGCACGCCGCGCGCAAGCAGCTCCATGTCAAGCGGGTCAGCGTTGTACCGCGGATCCCATAGCGGCGCGGCCTTAACGTCGGCGCTCGTGATGTGCACCTTGCCCCGCGAGAAGGGCTGGTTGATGATGGTCATGACGGTGATGTAGTTCTCGGGAAGCACAGGAGTGATGTAGTGCGCCATGCTGGTTGGGCGGTCAGGGATGACCACCTGGCTGGGGAAGAGGAGGTACTCGAAGGTAGCCTCCGTGGGGGACTCGACCAGGCTGCGAAGTACCTTGCCTTCGGGCGTGGCAAAGCTCGATTCGTGCTTGGCGAGGAGTTCGGCCTTGGCCTCTGCCGAAACGACGCCGGAGCCGTCGACGACGGGTGTGTAGGCGACACTGATGACGCTCTGCCCGAGCGGCCCGGCGCCGCCCGTCTGGTACATACCCATAAGGGCTTGTAGTACGTTCGGATCGCGCAAAACGTCCCCGGAGGGCACGCCGTCAGCGACCTCGAAGCTCTGGCAGACTATGGGGTGATCTTGCACGTGCTCACCCACGTTGGGGTTCTCAACGACCACAGGAATGTTGTGCTTCTCGAGCAGTTCGCGGCCACCGACGCCGGAGAGCTCGAGGATCTGAGGGCTCTGGAGCGCGCCCGCGGCCAGAATGACTTCGCTACCGGCCGAGACTTGCTTCTTCTCGCCGTTTTTGGTGATGATCTCGACGCCTGTTGCAATTGCATCCTCGCCACTGGCCGTGTCGAAGAGGATGCGACTCACCAGAGTCTCGGTGAGAACGACGAGATTCGGCCGCTTGGCGACCTCGGGGGAATAGTAACCGGTAGTGGCATAGCTTCTAGTGTGGGTGGCCGGGTCGATGCTGGCGTGATTCTGAAAGCCGCCTAACGCATTACCGTCCCGAGGATCGGCCGAGATTTCGAGGCCAAGGCTGGCAAAGGTCTCGAGCCATGCCTTGTTTGTCACGCCATAGCCCTCGCTGTACGAGACTTGGATTGGCCCGTCGCCCGTAGCCAACTCCTTGTTGAGATAGGTCAACCCAAGCAGGTCCCGGGCGGACTGAGGCGGCGCGTGTACCGTGGCAAACTTGCGCAGATAGGGTGCCAGTGTGTCATAGTTCCAGCTCGGGTTGCCCAGGGCGGCCCACGCATCAATGTTGCCCTTGGACGGGTAGAGCAGCATCATGAAGTTAAGGCCAGAGCTCCCACCGAGCATCTTGCCCCGAGCCTGATTGATACATCGGTTGTTCAGGGTTGGCTGTGAAACCTGTGAGCAAGGGAAACCCAGATAGAAGCACGGGGCGTTGCCCAGAGACGGATACAACCAACCTGCGGAGGGGAGCTGAAGTTCCAATCATACTCGTCCTTCCCGTACACAGCGGCCACAAGACCTGGGGTGAGGACCAGAGGGTCGGCAGTGCGGTCAGCGCCGGCCTCGATAACGAGAACACGGACATTGCTGTCTTCAGTGAGACGGTTGGCGATGACGAGACCGGCAGTGCCACCACCGACGACGATGTAGTCAAACGGTTGGTCGAGGTTCACGGACGCCATGCTGGAAATCTGCCGAGCGGGATGCTAAGAAACGGGTTATTCGAGCTGTCTTTGGTAGCGCGGGACACCGGCCGAGAAGGTAGGACAGGCAATCAAATCGGGAAACCGGGCTCGAGTCACGACTGGAGTGCCACCTCCTCTATCAAGTAGTATGTGAGTGCGACCTCAGGGGGCAGGGGTTCTTTCCGTTCGTAGTCCACAACAGCAGCAGATGGGAAAGGTGCGGCCGAGAGGCGGGAATGGGCATCACTTGTAATTATTTTGGACAAATCCCACTGCACTCCCAGTTTCAAATCCACCTCACTCCCCGCACCTTTGTCGCGTTCCTCCCTCCTTCTCGGGCCCCCGTGGATGACCTGCTTCTCCGGGTTCCCCGTGCCCCTCATCGTTGGGTGTGAACTGGGCTGTTGGGGGCTGTTGGCCCTTGGAATAGTCCAAGTCGGGTTAAGCACCGGGCTTCCGTGGTGCCATTGCTCCACCACGCGGCCGGGCCTTCGTGTGCCCCGTCGACCCCGGCCGTCTCTTGAGCTCCGGTCGATGGCGATCGTTTCCGTTCAGCGCAGAACTATATGTTTAGCTGCATGTGCTTTGTCATTTCGACGCGGGTTGAACCTGCCAAATTGGGCATATACAAGAGCGGGTGCGCATGCCCAAAAACAGCCTAGTTTACAGGGACATTGAGCTGTCAAGCGCCTGGATGACGAGAAATTCAAGAGATGTCTTAAACTAAAATAAAATTGTTCCCCTGAGCATTTCGCCGGCAGAACAGCGGGGGCAAGAGGGGAAGCCGCCAGCGGGGGGGGGTTTCGGGACTTGGCGCTCGCTTGAGGCAATCTCTGACAAACTTCTGTTGAGAACTCCCCCAAGCGCCCCTTCCTAGTCGCTCTAAGCTAAGCCGAAAATAAGACACGAAAATGCGGCCAGGGTTCTGGGGCCCCACGTCTCAAACAAGCTCATTCAGACCCTACATCAACCAGACCTCGAAGGTCCTTGCACACCTGGTTAAAGTACATCTGGTTCGCATGCTTATCCTGGACTGCCCATCTTTAGTGTAACATACTATGCATAATCGAAGCTCGCTTCCTGCCGTGTTTTTACCACCCCTTGTTTTTGTACTCCCGAAAGCTCAACGGCTACACGTGGGAACAAAGCGACGGAACCTACGAGCTCCTGCTGGATGCACGAGAGCCACGGAAAGAATCCGCGGGACCTTGCCTTCACATTGAGATGTGACCATATCATCGAGACTACTCAAGCCCCAGACCACAGCGGTTTCCTAAGTGAGCACAAGGACTTATTTCTGCCTGGACCTTTCACTTTGCTTGTACGATGGTAGGATCGATTAAGGTCACGCAGCATTGCAGGAACCCCTTTTGCCACCTGCGCTGTCCACTGCGCTCAAGATTACGCAGTACGCCACTCGAGTACAGACATAGCCACCTCCCAGTGTATCCCACGGGAAAATACGGAATACTCCGTCCGGGTAATAGCTCAGAAAGATGGTGGTAGGTATGTACATTAGGCCAGGTTTATTCCGCTTAGTACAGTTTATGCCTGTCCAAACATCCCCCTCATACCTTGACTGCTTTTAGTGAGCCGGCTTGCTGGGAGCTCCCACCCCGGCCTCCCCCCCCCGGCCTCCCCCCCTAGTGTACCTGAAAAGCCGTGACCGGCAATCGTGGTACGCATCTTGAATTTGCTTTTTCAGATCTGAAAAGAGATCCCTCGACGATTGCGTATTCCATACGGATCTGGGTACAGATCACAAGTATGAGGTTGGGCCCGAGTCGCCGGGCCAGGCGGGAAAGTTTACCGAATACACGCAAACATACGCAGTAGGCAGGTACTTTGTTGACGACTGCTAGACCACTGCAGCTACCCGCTGTAAGTAACGTTAACCGAGGCCGGGACTTCCCTGTCACCCCTGCATCCCCCCCTTCTCAACGATCCGTCGGTTGATATCTCCCCGTCATGTAGCAAGGAGTGTAATGGAAGACTTTTTTTGTGCTTGGCCAGACGTTAACCCATGTCCAATTCAAAGTAAAGATCTTCGATTTTTGCTTCTTCTTTTGTTGGTTACCATCTTGCCCGATCTCTTGCCCTCTGTTCTGGGCCCTTAGCTCGCGGCGGGAGATGGCCATACCCCTTACCGTGGGAGACGACCGTCATGTCAACAGCAACGCTGTGTAACGCTTTACAGATACATATCGATGACCTTGCCCTTGCCTTTCCTTTCCTCATGTCCCCGCTTCTTTTCGAACTCCAGAGACTGTTGTGAATTCCAGGGCCGGCTCGGCATCGCAGCAAGACCTCGATTATCTTTACCTTCAATCATCGGGACGACAGCATTCGGCTCCTCTCGGCCTCACTGTGGGATCTTCTTCGGTCTTGAGTCGTATGAGCAGCAACAGTTGAGCGACGGGCACAGCTCGACTCGCCAGCACATCAAGGCACCATGTTCGAATACGTCGAATTCCCCGTATTGCCCATCGTCAAAGCCCATCTCATCATCAACTGCGTCCTATGCTTCCTGACCGTGGCGGTGGTGGGTTTGCGTCTCGTGGCCCGCTTCGTGACGGGTGCCGGACTCTGGTGGGATGACTACCTCATCCTGTTCGCCCTGCCGCAGGGTCTCGGCATGTTGATTATCCAAGGCTTGTGTAGGTGCATTCACCAGAGGAGAGAAGGAAAAAAATGTCCACTGACGTCTTGCTACAGGGGCGCCCATGGGAATCGGCTTCGACATGCCCGGAACGCTGCCCAACTTGGAAACCATCCTCAAGATGCTCGTCGCCTACGAACTCATCTTTGCAACCTCGATCGGCACCATTAAGCTCAGCGTCTTATTCTTCTACCTTCGCGTCTTCGTCAACCGCGGCTTGCGTATGGTTGTTAAGGCAACCCTGATTTTTGTCATGCTCTGGAACATCGGCAACATCCTACAGGTCTTCCTGATCTGCCGCCCCTTCGCCAAAACATATAGCCTCACGGTCGAAGGCGAGTGCGGCGACCAGGTGGCCTCGTTCATTGCCATCGGTGCTTTCAACCTCATCAGCGATCTTATCATTCTCACACTCCCGCTACCGACGGTCTGGTCCCTCAAGATGTCGACGCCAGCCAAGCTCGGTCTGACGGGCGTCTTCCTCATTGGTTTGATGTACGTTAACCGTCAGGGAGAGCGAAGAAAAGAAACACGCATCAGAAACCACTCTAACAGCCATCCAGTGTCAGCGTCATTGCCATCATCCGCATCGTTACCCTTACACAACTCGACCTCCAGAACCTCACGGGCACCATGATCTGGGCCGATTTTTGGTCGGCCGCCGAACCGAACCTCGGCATTCTCTGTGTCAGTTTGCCCATGTTAGGCTCGCTCTTGTCGCGTTGCATGCCGTCCCGTCGCCGGGGTAACTCCAAGCTCCCTTACCACTCGTCCGAAAACGGCACCAAAGGGAGTGCCTTCAGCAAACTTAAGGACCAGAGCCAGACCGACACCCAGATCCCGCTCGAGAGCATCTACGCCGCAAACCGGGAAGTGCACTATCAGTCCGCCGTCGGCACGACGTCCCGCAATTCTGACCACCACCACCACCATCACCAGCAGCAGCAAGGGGTGTTTCTGGATACCGACAAGGACAAGGACAGCGGCTCTGAGGTGGCCCTTACGGAGCAGGCTCCCTACCATACAGACCCCAACACGGGTATACGGGTGCAAACCAAGTGGACTATCTCGCACAATTAAATGAACCTCTCGACTATGGCTTAGTGCATCTTGGATTTCTTTTTGATATTTTCCTTCTGTACTTGGCTGCTATAGCAACACTGTCTGTACAGTACACACTTAGAATCACACAAAACAAGGGGCGTCCTGAACACTCTCGGTTGGGGGTATCGTAGCGCGGCGATTTTCGGATACACGGTCCTCGAGTCTTTCTCGGACCTTCCTCTTTCAGTTCATTATCTCCTCTTTGAAAAAAAAAAAAAAAACGACGGCTGGCCAGATAAGAACATAGATAGGATAGGTACCTCAGAAGAAAAAAAATAGCAGGAACGACCACACGTTCCAAGCCCATCTGATTCCCGCCCTTGACGGAACCTTGACAACAAAGGCAGGAGTTCATGCATTGTAACCAAACCGTGACGACCCTCACCGGCACCTCCCTCAACTGCGTAAATTCAGGGAGCCGCGCGGAACTGTGCTGTTGCAGCGTCTTCCTCCCTCCCTTCGCCTTGAGTTAAAAGTTTGAGTCTCACAAAACAACGCGGTGCCTTCCGATTCGACTGTGCCGCCCCGGTGTGCTGGGACCCAACGGCAACGCTACCTCGGACCGTTGGATGACCCGGTGCGCCAAACAGGGGTCGGGAGTTCAAACCTACACTAACTGAGGTCTATAATGTACATACAATTACTTGCAGTAGCGTAAGCCTCCGAGACCGGCTCGGCTACACTAATGTGCATGGTCTAATTAAGCTTAATTAGGCGACGGCGATGATGTTTCGAAAAGATGGTTGAGATCAACAGGAGTAATAAAAATGCAATTCGAAAACGCTTGGGTCACTGTGTCAAAGATGCATCGCATTGAAAGCAGCAAAAAACCAGAAGGGAAGAAGAATAGAAGCACAACAGTTAACTAACGTTAGTTGGCATCAATTGATTTACGTAAGCTTAGTAGTTGACCAAATGTATTGACAGATAGGGAGGATAGAAGAAAAGCGTAGCAAAAGGAGATCGACTGGCTCAGAAGTCAAGGAAATATGAACCCAGGTCGAAAAAATTCTAATGGATCACCGGAAGAGGTTTCTGCAGTCCAATGGTTGCCACGAACGCCACAAAGACACAAGGGTGCCGACGAACAAGGGAGGGACAGGTGAGGTTACCTGAGGTACCTAATCCCGAAAGATCGGGACCTGGCATTTACGGGGCCGGCTAGTGACGATACGTACACTTTGAGCATCAAGTTCCCGAATAATAGGGTAGTTATTCCGGGAGAGGAAACGGGCTATCAGATGCGAAACTGAGAGCACTATGGCTACACATCATGTGTGACAGGCGCATTTACCCGAGAGATGATAGTAGGAGGGTACCCAGGCAAGTTCGGGATGTGAACTTGAACCTCACGCCACCATACTGTCCACGCCCGACATCATCAAAGTGGTCAAGTCCAAAGGTTTTTATGATTATCCATATTTGGGCAGGACTCCTCCACCCTCAGGCGATCCCCAGCTTCGTAACTTTGTGGCGAGTAGAAACGGTAGTGCTAGGTGAACATGGACCACCAGCGAAGCACTAGAGAGCTGCTCCGGAAGGCCCTAAACGAAGCTCCTATGGAAAGCTCGGCAATGAAATTCTTCGGTTACATAGGAGCTAGTTATCACTTGATAGATTTCTAGGTAAGTTAGTATGCAACACCCGGTAACACCCGCATCTAGTGTTTTTGGGATGTGCTCATTAGTGTTTCGTATGTTAGACTCTAGTTTCCTTTTACTGGGAGATGTAGAAGGCATAAGTTTGGATCCTTGGTTCCTTTGCATGTCAACTAAATTAACGTTACTTTCACTAGCGTTAGGTAGTTATGCAATGACCTCTCAACGACCACGTTAGAACTTGAATGATTGGACTCCTCAGTTCTCCTCAGCTATGAATCACTAGGGAGTACCTAGAATAGCTTGTTAACCATGAAATATGTCACTCGTACCATCAGACTGTTGTCTTCATTCTACAAACTTCTTACCAAAGTTCGCTGATTAAAAATCAATAACGTTATCCTTATCATCAACGCAATGGCCTCCGGGAGTAGTTTGGGTATGGTTGGCATCGGTCTCGGCCCCCTGGTCAGGCCTAAATGGGAGAATTTACTTTTTGGGGGCGAAAAATGAATCTAGTCATTGGTGTAAAGAAGGGATCTGAGACAAGACGAGAGAAGCTTACCATATCTTGTTCAAGATGCCGCGAACCGTTCATGGCACGGCCTATGTCGGGCGAGGGATGGTCAAGATAACAGGAGCAATTCCGTCTTTCACTTACACTTGCAGCCATCCAGAATTGGCCAGGTTCAGATACTTTTTCAAGCAAATTGTAGAAGTCTAGAGAGAGATATCCCTTAGTTCCTCATGATATGCATCTAGGTCCGCAGTGGGCCATGGCTCGTTGTCCATTGTTGACGCAAAGGCTTCGAGCAGCCGTTCAGGCCAGTTCGAAGCAAGGCTGAATTGCGCGGCTACTGTGCTGAAGGCAATCTATCTAACTTCAAGAAGTGGATGGGGTTTGCTTGAGCTCTAGATTTGCATGATAGAAGATGATGGCTACAAGCTGTTAAGCGAGCAAGTTTCGCTGCGTTCCCCCGTCTCTCTTCTTGGATACTTGCATTTTGCCCAAATTCTCGGATAACTTTGCGGCAGTGGACGTTCGGTTGTGAGATGCAAAGACAACATGTGAGAGTCATATGCAACTGGGAGGAGGAAGTTGGCATAGCACGACAACCCAAAGAGGCAAGGGGCAGGTAGCCACGATTTAACTCAATAAGGCACCTTACCACAGGGTATTGAGACATAATGATGCAGTTATGGTGCAGTTGGTGCAGAAGTATTTGTTTTTATTCTCTCAAGTTCATATTATTGAGGTCTAAGTTCTCTTCGCTGGAACGCCATCCAGCGAAGCTTCTCAAATAGCCCTGCCCGGCGGCGCGTCGCAGGCAGGTGTGAACGAGAGCATGTCCCTCCTGCTCTCTTCATCTAACCAACGAAAAATAGACCTAAAATAGTATCACATAATTACTATACAGCCCTGGGACATTGAAAAATTCATGACTGGCTAAACATGCCGTGAGAGTTTGACATATCACGATATATATCCAAATGGTCATGAAGACGAGATGGCCGGGGGCTAATCATATCTTGTTCCCACCGCGGGATGCCCGCTGTTGCCGAATGGCAGTGCTGCTGATCTTGGACGTAAAGTTCTCCGTCTTTGTGGGCTCATCTGAAACCTCTTCGGCATCCAGCACATCGACCTCAAAAACCTCGAGCGCCTGCCAGCCTTTCTCGCGTCGCTTTTCATTGACAGCCTGCCCGCCAGACCTTGTCTCACCCGACACTACCAGCGCCTGAATATTCTCCACAGTGATGGTTGGCCCGAAGGCGTCTTGGATCCGCACGCAGTGGACTTGGATAGTGCCGTCCCGGAATGTAGCTTTGAAATCGCCGTCCTTCTCCTCGATCTGGGGACTTGCGCCGTCTTTCCATCCCCGTGGTGAGAGCTCAAGCAGCTGTGCTAAAAACAAAACCACATTCCGTGCTCGCTCCTCCCAACTTTGCACGTACTCGGCAAATTTCTTGTTCCTCAACATCTCGTCCCCGGTGATGCCAATGATGTAGCGGCAGGGCGGAGTAGGGTCGCCCCTCCGAGGAACTTGAAGCAGCAGGGCGCCAGCGGTAAGGAGCAATTTGTGACCTGGGTGAAGGTAGTCAAACGTTCCTCCGAGACACACCGCGGAGTAGGTTGGGGTCTGAGCGGGCAGAGCTGCCGGCTGCGCTCTGGCAACATTCAACGTCAGGCCGCCCTCGACCGGAACGAGCTGCGACTGGAGAAGATTCTGCTTCCCTTCAGCCAGCTTGAGGTAAGTCTGAGACACTTGGTATCCGAGCTCGCTCCTGACGGTGAAGATAAGGTTCCATGGGAAGTAGGCCGCGGCAAAAGTGGCCATGTCCACAATAACGGTGTTGTTGGGCTCAATGACAGGGCGAAAGTCATCTCGGTAGCGCTTGTTGCGGTCGTCGTCGATCAAAATGACGGTCGAGTCGACCGAGCCCGGGCCCCCATTCACCTCGGTATTGATAGAGAGCTGGGCGCACAGGATCGAAATGATGCCGTATATGCCGGCGATGAGATTCTGAGCTTCTGGCCATGAAAACGACTTGGCACGGAGGAACTGTCCGTGAAGCACGGGGTATGCGACAGCCACGATAAGCCTAGTCGCGCCAGTTGGGCGCCTCGCCTTCAAAAGTGCCGACTTGATGGAAGGCCGGTATGCGGCATTGAGCGAGTCACGGCTCAGGGGGTCGGGAGGGTAGGGGAGCAAAAGAAGCGACGGGTAGTCGTTTTGACTCATCTTGCAGTCGTGCCAAACGAATGCGGAGAACAATCAGAAGGTTCTCAACAAGAGTTGAAATGTCCTATATATTTATATGTGAATAAGCTCTCTGTTCGCACGACTCTTGAGAGGAACCCAGTGGTCGGGGTCACTTACGGGTGGGCGTAAGGACGTGTGGTCGTCCTCGCTAATGCGGGTTAAGTTAAGACTATCGTGTTGTTACTGTCACGATTGCGACTGTGAGTAAAAGGAAGTATCAACGGACTAAAGGTGATGGAGTCGCTGGTTGACGAAATCCATACATGGTGTTGCTGCCGAGTATTGGTATACCTCGGCGGGTGAGTGGGGCATTACCTGGCATACCGAAGGTACGATACACAGTATATAAGATGAGACGGAGAGCTCTTTGATTCTGGTTGAGATCCCTGCAGTTTTCAAGGCCAAAGTTACCAATTATTCAGCTTCGTCAAGTATCTTGATATATAATTCATCTTCGGCGTATAACTGCGGAGAATTAGTATACAATATTTCAGGAGGTGGCTGGCGACAAGGCATGACTGCGGGGACTCGTGGTATTTACGCAGTACGAAGAATTACGGTAGCTGTTGGCAACGGCTCGCCCCCCCAATCGCAGACAGCCAATCATTGGCTTAGGCGCAGCCCCGCACCCAACCGCCTAAGGTACCCAGCACGGCGGCTGCCCATGTAGTGGAGGTCATTGGGTTGCGAGAGGGGAGCGTTTGGAGTTCACATCGCCTGCTTCCTCTTAAACGCATCTGTATCGTGCATTCACCTCGAAGCCGCCATTGCTGCCACCGGGCTCTCGCGCCCATCGGCATACTCCCCTGCGGCCGGACCCGGCACTATTTCCTCGCATAGCCCTGCCGGGCATTAGACCACCAACGTTGGGCATCTCTGGCGCTTCCCCATTCTTCCCGATCCTCGACTCTGGGCTCCCGGACGTCGAACTGCCGCAATGAATCAACAGCCGCAGTACCAACCGCCACGGCGGACTGGCACGTATTCGTCGCAGCATGATGAGCTGCACATACCACAGGGCATGACAGGCCACCAAGGCCACCAAGGGCACCAGACCCAGCAGCTATCGCCCCGCGACTACTCGACCGGCGCCCCGCACATCAAGCTCGAGCAAGCTTCTCCTAATATCCCCCAAATGTCTGGATACCAGGGCGCCGGTGGCGTGCCAAATGTGCTGCAGCCCGGCGGATTGAACTCCCGACAACCCACCGTTCCCTCCAATGCCGCACCGACCCTCCCCAGCATGCAACCGGATTACCAGTCGCATCAGACTCAGGCGCCAAGCAAGCAAGGCTCTCTGAATCTATCGCATTCATACACTCGCTCGAGCCCTTCCGCGCCCTACGAGACTGGAGGGTCTGGCTACCTACCCTACACGCCGACCACCCCAGGGGGCAGCGCTGCCTCGTCACAGTTCATGTCGCCTACCGAACCCAAATACACATCCTCCAACTCTCAGCGTGTTTCCAATACACCTCTTGGCCTTCACGATATTCGTCCCCGCGCCGATTCGAGTCTCTCGGATGGCTTGCCCGGCACCCCCGGGTACGAAGTAGGAAGCAACCAGTCGCGAACCAGCAATTACATGGCTCCGTGGGCGCTTTATGCCTTTGATTGGTGCAAGTGGGCACCCCAAGGAAACAGCGCCGGTAAGCTGGCTATCGGCAGCTATCTGGAGGACGGTCACAATTATGTGAGTTCCCTCCCAGTTTGATGAACTGGCAGGGGAGCCCTTTCTGACCACTATGTGCTAGATACAAATCCTTGACGCCCAACTCACTCCCACGCCGTCCGATGTTTATGTGCCAGGGGGGTCGAAGTGGTCTATGGACTTTACAAGAATCGCGGAGGCGACGCACTCATATCCCGTTACCCGGCTGCTCTGGGAGCCGCCGTCATCACAGAAGCAGTCGACAGATTTGCTGGCTACCTCGGGTGACCACCTCCGGCTCTGGTCGCTTCCCTCTGATACCCAGCTGCCACCCCACGGTTCATCCATAACATCGAGGAACGGCCGCGACGCGCCTGTTACCAAGCTCACCCCTCTTGCTCTTTTATCAAACTCCAAAACCCCCGATCACACGGCGCCACTCACCTCGCTCGATTGGAACACGGTCAACCCGAGCTTGATTATCACTTCGAGCATAGACACCACATGCACCATCTGGGACATCCCATCCCTCACTGCAAAGACGCAGCTGATCGCCCATGACAAAGAAGTTTACGATGTCCGATTCTGTGCCCAGAGCACCGACGTTTTTGTCAGCTGCGGTCAAGACGGCAGCGTGCGCATGTTTGACCTCCGCAGCTTGGAGCACAGTACCATTATCTACGAGCCCACGGGCAAGGACGACAGAGGTAAGTTAACACTCGTTTTCCCCACCGCCGCCATCCTCCCCGCCAAGCTCTAACACCGCACGAATCCAAGACTCCAACGGCGGCCGCATCAGCCCGACCTTGGCGCAGCAAACGCTCTCGCACCCTCCGCCCCTCTTGCGCCTCGCGACGTCACCGCACGATCAGCACCTCCTGGCTACGTTTGCCTCCGATTCCAACGTCGTCCGCATCCTCGACGTCCGCCAGCCGGGCCAGGCCCTGCTCGAGCTGCGTGGCCACGGAGGCTCCCTCAACTGCGTCGAATGGTCCCCCTTGCGCCGCGGCACTCTCGCCTCGGGCGCCGACGATTGCCAAGTGCTCATCTGGGACCTGCTGAGCCCCAGTGGCACCCCGGGAAGCGCGGGCGCGGGGCCGAACGGGGTTACTGGGCATCAAGGCAGTGGTGTGGGCGGCGGCGCGGGTGGCGATAACGTGCGGAGCCCCGTGAGCAGCTGGCAGTGCGAGTACGAGGTTGGCAACATCGGGTGGGTGCCACATCTGGGGGCTGGCGAGTACGGCGAGTGGTTGGGAGTCAGCGCGGGGCGAGGGGTCTGGGGTGTTAGGGTATGATTGGAAGCAAGCGAGTGAGGGTTGAGTGATGGTTCATGAGACGGGATGAAGTGCTGGTCATGGATGAGGCGGGGAAATGGAGATGAGCAGGAAGAAGGTGAGAGCAGGGGAGACGAGGCCGGTCATCCTTATCTCTTGGCCTGATCACGCACCCTGCTGCCTACCTCATTGTCTACTTTGCCGAGGGAAGAGGCCCGATCATCGGAAAGAATTTGACTTTTCGCGTGATAAGCGAAAACGGTTTCGAAGAGTTCGAGGAGAAGTTCTACTGGGCGGAGAAGGTGGTAGGATTGTCTCTAGTATATCCCTCGTCGACTGGGTGTGCCTTCACATGGGAACCCAAAAAACGTCCAGCCTGGCTCGTTAGCGGTTGTAGTGTGGGCGTTATTGTTTTGCCATGCATTTGCTTGGGTAGCGAGGTTGTAAAGAGGGACAGGTTTCAATAACCAATGCCGCCGAGAGTAACGCGTGATAAAGTGAGATGCGCTGATACACCACCGCTTGTTCTCGTCCAGTTTAGACTGAGAACCCGTTATCGTTATCAATGCGTGACTTTTACTTTGACGTGAAGACGGGCGGCCTGCGAGCCCAACCGCCCGTATCGAACTGTACTGCATCGACATTGCACCCTTCGACGTAAGTAAACATATATCTGTGTGCCTATGCACACCAACGCAACTACATCGCATTGCTTGAAATATGCGTACTTCAGGCCATTTGTTTGCCACACATCGTTACTCATCATTTTGTTTCGTATGTAGGCGTCACCCATTTAGACATAACCTTAGAGCTTCTGCATGGCGGCGATATCGACGGACTGGACGTAGTCCTCGAACTCGGCGATCTCCTCGCTCAGCTCATCGAGCGAAATCTTCTCGTCCTCAACAACCAGGTTGATCTGCAGCTTCTTGATACCGAAGCCGACAGGAACCAGCTTGGAGGCACCCCAAACCAGACCATCCTTCTCAATACCGCGGACGGCAGCCTCAAGGCCAACCATGTCGGTCTCATCATCTATAAGAGGGATGCAAAGTCAGCGTCCGTATTCCAAGCAGCGCAAAGCATTTGCCGAGAGAGAAAGGAACAAAGGGAAGAAACATACCCCAGGGCTTGACATCCATGGTGACGACCGACTTGGCGGCAATCTTGGGCTTGGCCTCCTTCTTCTTGCGGTACTCGGCCAGGCGCTCCTCGCGGATGCGGGCGGCCTCGGCGTCCTCCTCCTCGTCGTCGCTGCCGAAGAGGTCGACGTCGTCCTCGTCCTCCTCCGCGGCCGGGGCCTTGGCGGGGTTCAGGGTGACCTCGGCAACGTCAGGGCCGTAGACGGTGTAGGGCTTGCTGGCATCGCCGGGGAGGGTCGGGAACTCCTCTTCGTACGAGGCAATGTGCTTGTACCAGCGGGCCGCGTTGGGGTACTTGGCGGCGTCGGGGGCGGCGTTCAGGGCCTTGAAGGTGACGGCATCAGCCTGCGAGGCCGAGTAGCTGTTGGTGGCAAGACGAAAGTCAGCTCGGGCGCGCCATTGAGTTTATCGTGCAACATAAGGCATGAGGCAGCTGCCGGAGGATGGGTAGTTCAGAGGTGCACACAGTGCTGGGTGTGTAATCATTTGCAGGTCTTGAGGCTGCTCAGCAACACGGACCATGGGGATCATCAGGAGAGGCAGAGGGGGTTGGGGAGAATGTCGCAAGAAAACCAAAACGGTGTGCCATACCCGGCGATGTAGGAGCGGGTGAGGAGCCAGTTGTCGAGCACTACGCATTGTTAGCAAAAGTCGCGGCGAATATAGGTTCAGAGAACACGTACCGGCAAGGCCGGCGTCGGTGAGGAGATCGGTGAAGCCCATTTTGAGTTGTTGAGTCGCGACGAGGTCGAATGAAGTGTGCCCAAGAGACGAACTTGATGTGGTCGGGAGCTGCCCAGGAGAGATGGCGGGGTAAAGAAAAGATTTTGGTGTTTAATACTCGGCTGCCCCGCCCCGCCGCTTCTTTGAGCCTAAGGCAGGAATTGGAGCATATGGTGGGTTCGAGTGCCCCCCACTTACTTGATCTTCATCGCACAGTCGACCACTATAGTGTAACCTGGAAGCTGGTGAATATTTAACTGTCGCCCGGAGCAACTGTCTGGTGCATCTCGTATTCTTTCTTCTTCTACCAATAGTAGAGCCCTAGCTTCACTCCGGGATCTTGTGCCCTTCTACAACTGCAAGTTCCCAGCAATGAGGTCGTCAGGTTCTACAAGGTGATAGCGGAGGCCATCTGTCTTAGGAGAACTTGCCATCAGCTGCTGCGAGCAGTGCTCCAATCCAAAGCCGCGCAAAGCAGCTTAACAGTTACTCAACCTCGTCGCCCTGCCCCTGGTCCCCCGAGCTTAGATCGGGGACCCAGCCCTTAGGTCGTTCACTCCCCCGAATGATGCGGTCGTACCCCAACCTCTCTACTTTCTGCACTGATTGCCTCGTAACCTCGAGCTTCTTGTCCCACTGGAACCTGTTCCCGGGAGCCACGGGCAACATCTCGAAGAAGGTCCCGAGCTCGTGCATGTCCTGGACGATGGTGCGTGGTTCATCATCCTCGCCGTCGCTGCCGCCGTTCTCTGTCTGCCCACCGGCCATTGTGCCCGTCAAGGCGGTCGACGTGGTGGCAAAACGCATCATCTCTCCAGTGAGGTCGAACACCCCGTATAAGTAGTCCTCCTGGGTAAGGGAAAAAGTGGGTGGTTCGATGGTCGAAGAGGGCGGTATTTCGGTGGTAGTGGTGGTGCTGCCCGCTGTGTCGCTAGCGTCGGCCATGACCTGGTCCTCTGAGGTTGCACCCTTCCTAGTGAGATCCTGAACCACGGGATCAAGCTCGGCATAGCTGATGAGGGTCTGAGTCCTAAGGTAGTGCGCAAATGTGAGAGCTTCTACGAGCTCCTCGAGGCACATCAGCGAGCGCGAGTATCTGTAACGGTTGATACCCTGAATCTCCGGTGCGATGGAGGCAAGCAGCTTTGAGATCTCGGCCAGTCGAGAGTCGACCTCGGACTGGATGTTGGCCGGAAGCCGGTTTTCGATCTTTCGGACGCTGTCCAAGTGTGAGCATCTCTCATAGTCATAATAGATCCCACATTGTGGTCGATGTGTATGTCTCTCCGTACCGTTGCAATGAGAAAATGCTGTGCGATGTCAGCTTTGGCCTTTGAGGCGCCATGTCAAATTCAATGCACCTCACATCTTCTTGCTGAGAGCCGTGATGTCCCGCGATGCCTTAACAATGCGTTCGCGGCGGTCATGATGCTCATCGAGCTCATCGCGCAGACTCTCAAACATGGGAGTATAGGCATTTCTCACTACCTGCTTCGGGGCCGACTTTGGCCCATCCCGCCGCTTTGCATTTCCGCTCCAATCGCGCTTAAAACCAGACATGCTGCAAGGCAGGGAGGCTCTTATTGAGATGGTGACGGTGGTGGTGAGTGCTTTTTGTCACCCTTCCTGTTTTGACGTCAATCAATGATTGGTTGGCAGGCGCCTGAAGCGGACACCGTGCGTCTAACGCTGCGTTTAAATTGTTAGGGGGCTTCATCGCTGTAAACAAGGATTCGCATCACCTCAACATCAACAGCCGAAAACACATCGACCGCGAAACTACCCAATAAGACAGCCGTGGCTCAGGACGACCCAGATCTGTGGACGATTTCCAGAAATGAGGTTGTGCAAGCACGTGGGCCCTTTAACGCAACCTTGACACACTCAGCGAATGACCATAAGAACCAAAGAACATTAAGACCACCGGATATGATTTGAAGCCTGGGCTCGGTACCAATTGACCATTCCGCTATTTGGGTCCTTTCGACCTAGTTTTGTCTAAAAGGTCTACTACTGGTTGAAGAAAATGACCAAACCCGCGGAACCCGTTGGGATGCCGTCGCCCTCGGCAACACCCACCTCCACCTCCCTTCTCGGTTCCTTCTTCAGCCGTCCTACCCCCGTCTACCTCTCAGCAGCATTCCTTCGCCTCATCTTTTTACTTTATGGCCTCTGGCAGGACGCAAATTCTCCCGTCAAGTACACCGACATTGACTACCTCGTCTTCACTGACGCCTCCCGCTTCGTCGCCCGCGGCCAGAGTCCCTACGAGCGAGAAACTTATCGCTATACGCCGATTTTGGCCTGGCTTCTCCTTCCCACAGCGCAAACTACCGGCAACCGGTTGATTGATGCCGTGCTGTTTAGTTCGGGAAAGGTCATCTTTGCCGCCGCAGATCTGGTGGCCGGGTGGCTCTTGGAGCGCGTTCTCACAAGGTCCATGAACGGCGCATCGGCGAGAAAATATGCAGCTATCTGGCTGCTGAACCCCATGGTTGCCACTATCAGCACGAGGGGCAGCTCGGAAGGCCTACTTGGGGTTCTGGTGATGGCGCTGCTCTCGGCCGTGGTGGCGAGACGAATCACTTTGGCCGGCTTACTGCTGGGCTTCAGCGTGCATTTTAAGATCTACCCCTTCATCTATGCGCCCGCGATTGTATGGTGGATGGATGCGGACAGGATAAAGACCACAGCGCCTGGCAGCAAACCTTCAGAGGAACCCTCGCTTTTCAAGAAGCTTCTCGCCTTCGTCACTCCCGCAAGGCTTCAGCTAGCAATCACCAGCCTGGCCGCGTTCCTAGTACTCAACCTGTCAATGTACACCATGTAAGTTCCTCCCGACTTCCTGGCTCATCTCCTTTCAGCTGACCTCCCTCCTTCTCCGCCCCAGCTACGGTTTCCCTTTCCTACAGCATACATACCTCCACCACGTAACCCGCATCGACCATCGCCACAATTTCAGTCCCTACAACACTCAACTCTACCTCGCCTCCGCTGCTACTGCTGCTGCTGCTGCTGCTGCTGCCGCCGACTCCTCCCAACCACCCTTTAGCAGCGCCATTTCCTTACCGCCTTCTCCTTCTCTCGGCATCGAGTCCATCGCCTTCCTCCCCCAGCTCGCTCTCTCGTTCGTCCTGATCCCGCTTGCCCTCGCTAAGCGGGACCTGCCCTCGGCCATGCTCGCCCAAACATTTGCCTTTGTCACCTTCAACAAGGTCTGCACCAGCCAGGTACGTTTCTCCCTTTAACTTACATGCATCATGTGTCTCTCCTCTCTCACCCTTTCGAAGATGTGCTGAGACTTGGGTTGTTAATGATGATTGATTTAGTACTTCTTGTGGTACATGGTCTTGCTTCCGCTCTACCTTCCGCGGTCGTCCTTCCTTCGGGACAAGCGGCTGGGTGTTGCTGCCCTGGCGCTGTGGATCGTCGCCCAGGGCGCCTGGTTGCAGCAGGGCTACGAGCTCGAGTTTCTGGGGCGCAGCGCCTTCCTACCGGGGTTGTGGCTTGCCTCTCTTGGCTTCTTTCTGGTAAACTGCTGGATTCTGGGGATCGTCATCTCGGATGTTGGACGAGGTCCGAAGGCGGTTGTATGAGCCTGTACTTCGAGATGTGTTTGCGGCGCAAAATGTGTAACTTGACCTGTATAATAAAAGAGATGCGGAGACTTATTATTTCGCGGGGCTGGCTGGCTTGTACAAAAATTGTCTTCCTTCTTGTACGTACGTCGACACTTCAACAGACGCTTCTTGATTCATTACTGAATCCTTTCAGCCAAACTCAGATCTACCACCTCATCATTGTCACGCAACATGTCCTCCATCCGAGCGCCCAGCACCTGTTCCAAAACGCCCGACCTGCCACCTCGGGTATGAAAGTAGGTAGTGCCCTCCAAATTGCACGCCTCACACAACTCCTGAGCTATCATTCGTGCCGGCCTCCAAAACTTGCATATCCTCAACACACAAAATAATAACGCCATACCCATATCAGAAATGACAAGGCAAATGCAGAACTTGGCATCTGGCCAGCCTCCGCAGAGGCCTCAATACCGCGAACGCCCCCATCTATCGAGATTTCCTGTCCCATTCACAAAACGCACCACCGAAAAAGAGAAAGAAAAAAAAGTTAATGGTATGTGGGGCATCAACCCCCAACGGATGATGTGCTGTTATCCATCAAGCTCAGCATCAGATATCGGACGAGTCCGTGAAGCCACGGATCCGCGGCTAGCGTTGGAAGCTGCCCTCCCTCACGGAATCGGCATTGCCGCGCTCAACAGCGCGTAGTTGGATAGCTTGAGCGAAATCGATTTTGAGGTGGGGAATTCCGGGGTAAAGGTCATGCGCCCGTCCTTGCGGTACCCGACCTCGCCAAAGGACTCGGAGAGCTCCTCGAAGCGAGCGTTGGGCCTGGAGCGGCTCATCTCGGCGATGATGGCGTCGCTCCAAACGCCTGAGCACCGGCCGTTGCGGAGGATGAAGTGAGGATTTAGCGGAGGGAACGGCGAGTCTTTTAGAATAGGAGGCAATTGGGGTTAGTCGTCAAATGTTTCTTCCCGATGCTGGAGACGGCGTGAGGTCGACTTACCAAGATCAACGTAGCGGATACGGAGGTACTCGACCGATTTGAGTCTTCCCAGCGCCCGGATACCGGCGATGACGAGTTCCTCAAACGCGTTGATGAAGTTCAGGTCCATGATGCCCGAACCAGACTCGTTCCAGTGCGCCACCTGCCGGCAGCAGTTCTTCACCGTGAGATCGATCGACTTGAGGCGCGTGTTTCTCGGGTCCTTGTGCTTAGCCATAAGGTCGATAAAGAACTGCTTGCACACCCTGCCCGTGTACGAGATGTGTTCCAGGGAGGGCGATGCGGCGCCCACGGCCAGCCGCGAGCAAAAGTGCAACCTGTTGGACACCTTTAGAAAGTACGGCGGAAACGACAGCTCGCGGCGATAGTCCCCCTCGAGGCAGATGTCTAGACTGATCAGGCGCATGGGTTTCGCAAGGATGCTGGCCATGGTAAGATAGCTCTTGGACTTCGGCTTGCTGTACGAGCCGTGCCACTCTTGCAAGTTGGGCAAGGCTGACATGATGGCTTCAAAGTCCTCCTCTCCCCTTATGAGGTTCCACTGTCCCTTGCAGATGAGCGTGCGGACCGATTGGACCTTTGGCATCGCCCGGACCCTGTGCTGGCTGGAATCACGGATCCAGTGTCTCACTTTCGGCGCCTTCTTTCGCTCGCCACCCTCCAACGTCAGGATGCACACCTCCGGGAGCGACTCGGCCACAAAATAGAAGGCCTCCTCCAGGGAACAGTTATCCATCGGGAGCACGTAAGACGCCGTCGTCAGGCCGTCCGGGGTGACGGTGGGGAGCGTGTTCGCGTTGGACAGTGCCAGGGGCCTGTACTTGGGGTGGAACACGGGGAACCATATCTCGATGTGTTTGACGTAAAATCGCAGATGGGGGCGGGCAGAAAAATAGGCCATTGAGCTCTTCAGCGACTCGATCGACGCCTTCAACTTGATGTGCCGGTACAGTCGCTCCTGTATCAGTGTCCTCCACGCCCGGCTTACAAGTGACAGTTCGGACAATTCTCTTCGTCGCGGATGGCGGAGCGCGGTGCCCCAGCGAGTAATGGAGCTCTTGGACGTTGCTGAGACCCGGAAACCGAAGAGGTGGTCGAGAATGCATTCGTGTATCTCAGTCGGGAGGTCATTGAGGCTGACGTCAACGTCTGTTCCGGCCAACGGTAGCGTCGGGGCGTCGGCGGGATCCGAAGTGTACGGGATCATGAATCGGCTTGTTGGGCAGCTGATGCAGCGCAACTCGGTGCTGCGCGGCTCCGGCTGGGGAAATGGCGTGCTGCTCGGACGGGTGGGAGGTACGAACTCCTGCATTCGGGCCTGGTCCAGCGGCGGAGTGGGCGACCCGGGGGATACCGGGTTGGACGCTGTGGCCATTATGGAGGCGAGTTCGACTGTCGCGTGGCCTTCATCTTCATGGTGGACTAATTGGGTTCGCGCAGTCCGGGGAACATGGGTGTCGATTGTGAGGGTGTCGGCATGGCTGTTGTTGTTGCTGCTGTTGCCGTCATCGTCGAGGGGGTTTGGTGCGCAAAGCGAATCCATGGCTACTCCTAAAAGAAAAAAAAAATGTCTATCGCTTTCAGTCGTTGGGGGGTTGTGGAAAAACCATGGCAGAAGCAGCCGGGCTCTCGACCAAAGCCGGTTTGAGGCGCAAGGGCACGAAACGGAGAGGGAACCGGACGTCAGGGAACAGGGCGGCGCAAGTGCAGGTTGGTTGGGTGTCTTCCCCTCGCCGTGCTAATTGGCGTCATTAAAATGCTGGCAGAGTCCTCCTACGATTCCGCGCGACCTATGATTCGGTCGTCGGGAGCGCCGTTCAAAAAGTTCTGTTTTTTTTTTCCTTATTTGTGCTGCAAGCGCGGGCACTTGGCTGAATGGTCGCGTGGACGGGCGCGGGGTTGGGAGCGTTTGGCTCTTGGTGTCTACAAACCCGGCCGTGCAGGCCGTGCGGCGCCCAAGCAATGCCGTAGCGGTTCAGCGCGCAACAGAGGAGGGGGGTATCGCTATGAAGTTCCCCGGGCGCAGCTGATTGCGGGTATCCATTATTTACGTTTTTGATGGTGTGCAACCCCAATTCGCCAATCACCTCATCCTTTGAATGAAATGAATTCGGCAATCATCGCAAAAAGATGAAGGTGGCATCGGCGCCCCATACGCACTAAATGCATATGACATGCAGATGCGCTGCTCTTCATATTCTTGCGTTATCGTTCTCTTTGGGTGATCGCTGCGCCTGCGTTTTCTTCAGCCCCGATCAGATCGAAATGCGAAACATCAAGTCATTCCCGACTTATATGCAGCCGCACAGTTTATCTGAACGCGGGCTGAGTCCTGTGACGGACCCTCGCCCCTTCTCCGGGATGCCACTGCCAATGACTCGAGCGGGAGTTCTACCAGCGCCGGAAAATACTCAAGGCTATGGCAGAATTGTCAGCACTTGTCGGTAGCAAGCCCTTGAGCGGGCGTTCCCATCAGCCCCCCCCCCCCCCCCCCCCCTTCCCGGAAGGGCTCCGCTGGTTCCGACTCGTTTGCCCCTGGTTGGGTCCTCGACGAAATACACTCAATCAAATGGCCAGTGGAATGGCCCTGGTGCTTGCTCTTTATTGTCGTTGTCCAACTCACGCGACAGCGAGACCGCATTTTTGTAAACTGTAATGATACGCCAAGAAGCGCAACGCAGATCGACCATCGATCCATCCACGCCGCCAACAATATCGCCCCATTGACTGGGAAAGGCCCTGGCTTGCCGGCCCTGCTGTGGAGAGGCTTAATGGGATGTGGTTGACTTACCGCGATACCGGTTGTCCTTAGAGCCACGGGTGTGTGTGATTATTCTAGGCTGATAGATGTTGCTTCGGTTTGAAGCTCTCGGGACGTCCAGCAGGTGCTGAAGCCCATGTAATCGACTCGGCTAACTTTGTCTTCGCAGCTCATTCCCAGCTCCGCTGCTCCTTGGACTTTAACGGCAACAGGCAGAACACGCCGTCTTCGTCCTGAAAAACGTTGCATTAGCATTCCGCCAAGACTGTGTTGAGTAGGCAAACCGATCGCCTATTAGCAGTAGGACAACGTGGTTTCTACCAGTAAACCCACAACCCGTGTCAAGTGAGAAGGTTGCCGACGCGGGCATCCGCCATACATACACCCTCTTCCTTGATGGCAGTCATAGCTTTCGAAAAGCTTGGAAGCGCGGTTCTCAATCGCTGATCACTTTCAGGGAGGAGGCGGCCACGGCGGCAACACAGCAAGTTCTCCCTCCGGCTGACATCCGGGTCCTATGGGGCTCGGAAGCCGGTTCGGGTGGCGGAGAGGCCCGCGGCTCGCCCCACTTATGGAGCAAGGACTGTCCCGTTGTCCTTGATTTATTGAGGCTCTGGCCTGGCCAACGGTAGTCAAAGTGAGCGAGCCTTGTCGTTCCATGCGAATGGACCTTGCACCCAAAGCTGGTACTAGAATCGGTATCCGCGCAAATGCCAACGTGTCGAGGTCGGCCATGCCTGCCAGCTACTCTCATGCCTGGCAAAACGATGTATTCCCAAGACCTTACAACGTCTGCTATAATCAACGAAATGCCAACAACTGCATCTCCGGCGGTTGAGGGTTATCGCTAGATACTCACGCGGCCTAGGTACTCTGTGTTGAGTGTCGAGTTTCTGGAACCTCCTAACGTTTCCAGGCCGCAGTGAACCCAGACCATCGGACGATCCAGGTGAGCCAGGGCGAAGGTGGATCAGAGCCGTATGGTTCGCTTGGCGTCTGTTGTCTTAGCGTACCTCTATCGTGATACTCTGGCCCTGACGTGTTACGCAGTAAATATTTGATAGGAAGGAGGAAAGTCTGGGGAATCCTGTGCTGTAAGAAACAACAGCGCAGGCATCTCGTCGAAGGGCGCCACTGACAAATCTCCGACACGGCGGTAGCATTCGGGAGCATCATTCTTGGCACTTGGCACTTGAAAGAAGGTAGCGGAGGAGCAACATGTTTCAGATGCTCCCGACTCCACCGTCCAGCAGGGCGTCGCCAAGATGAAACTGCAAGAGAACGGTCCCTAACCTTTGGAACGATTCCTCCTGTTGGCTGGTTGTTCTATATGGCGCGACGACAAAAAGCCCCTGGTTGCGTGTAGCGCGCTTCGTGGGCGCGCTGTAGCGTAAGCATGCAGGGACGGCACACGACTGAGAGTAGAGTGTAAACACTGCGCTTGGCATCTCGTGAGCGTCAGGTGTTTCCGAGTCACCCGTCCTTTAACTGTCGGTGCCCTAGTTACTCAACTGTACAACAAAAGCCGGGTATGGAGGTTCGCATTCGGAGACTTGGCAGGCTTCAGTTCTCAAAATTCCAATCAGCACAAGGATTAACGCCTTTCTAAAAATTGACATTCAACCTTCTTTGTACGCAGTAAGACCTGGTCGCTCCTTCTCCACAGGCAGTTTGGAAAATGGCTATTACGTACAGTATGTACTTCGTGACTTTGTAGTATGCTGCCTATCTGAGAACTACAGTGCCTGACTTGTAAGGCTGCAGCAAGTTTTTGGGGTTTCAGGTTAAAAGACCCTTGCACTATGTCGTTCGTTGGTCTTCCTCTCATCAGAAACCTGCGACAACGGTCGATCCTCTTAATGTCACTTGTACACAACCGCGACGCGCCATGCAACCGCCGGCGACTACCTACCTAGTTTGAATGCCTGTGACAGTCGCAATCCGTCAAATGGATCGCCAGGCTCCGTTGCTGCAAGGACCAGGCCAACACTCGAAAGCCCCCATACCATGTCGCCACAACGCTGCCACAGATACGCAACCGTCCCATTGGACCAAACATCAACAGCACTGGGTAATTGCGAGGGGCTTAACGGACCATTGGTAAACCTCGATGAGTCGTTGCATTGTTATCCCTAGCAATTATTCGTATTGCTGTGGTGAGAGCATCTTTGGTCCGCAAAGCGAAGGTGCTGCGACCGATCCACCATGCAGCAGCAAACCACCGGCCGCCCTGCACCGCCCGCCCGACCCATTACATCGAGGCGATCTGTCATGCGCCGGGTCATCAATGGCTTGCTGTCTGTACGTAGTACATACTCACACTACAACCCACTCTGCGTTGAGCAAGCCTGGAGAGATGCAATGGCTACCTAGTCCAGTTGAACGAGCATTCCCGAGCCACGGCCCGCAGCCACTACCGCCGGACCTGGTGACGCCTTGCATAAACATCGTGGTCTTATTAGCCTGGCCTGAATAAACTGGTTGAGGGCGGAGACGAGTTCGTTCTGTTCATCCGAGGCTTGCCTGTTCGAGCTCGGGGCGAAGGCTTCGCCAAGCATCGCGGGGCCGCCCTCCTATGCGCCCACAACGGAAGTCATCCGAGCTAGGCATCTCGAACCGTGTGCAGCGTTTGAGATCAATGAGGGTTTCCTCGCATGCGACTCGTCGAAACCTGCAAGCTTTCTCCGAGTGGGCGAAATCGTCCTTGCCTGCCCAGGATCTTCCGTTTGACTTGGCATCCACTGTCCAGGGGGGCAGAGCCTCCTCGCCTCAACCACCCCTGTTTCTCTGTAACCCCCTGGACGTCGTACGCGCACCACAACACCAAACAGCCATGTTGCTTGGGATCTTCGCTCCATAAGGGGGGGTCCCCGTGGGCCGCCCACTTCATGCGCTGCTCTTCAGTTAAATAGCAGCCTGTCTGCTTCTCGTCATGGAGCATTATTCTCTTCATTAGCCTGTTGTCATTTGCTTGGTTTCCTTCCTGCACCCGTTCCGTCTTTTCACTGGATCAAGGGCTCTCCACCAACCTTCGATCCCCCTTTGAATTCATTTCTCTCCGGTGCTGTGCATCTTTATATCTTTCTGGGTGGTTCTGCCTTGTCGCCGATCAACATATCCATTGCGGCCTTTTTGTCCCTCCCTGGTCTCCGTCGCGATCCCCAAGACGCTATTTCCTTTCCCGTCACTCCCTTGCCTCTTTGAATATCGAAAACGATCAAAACCACCGCAATCATGGCCGGCCGACTTCTCTATTGCTTCACCGTTGCACTCGCTGCGTTGGGCGTGCCGGCGGCCCCGGCCCCAGAGACAACAGGGCGCCCCTACATAGGTGTCCCCATCTCCAACCCTGGCGTTGCCAACGCCATTCCGAACAGATATATCGTGGTGTACAACAACACTTTCAATGACGATGATATCGACGTCCACCAGAATTCCGTCATCAAGACAATAGCCAAGCGCAACATTGCCAAGCGGTCGGTTACTGGGAAGCTGCTCTCCACCACCGTCAACACATTCAAGATCAATAACTGGCGCGCCATGGCTCTCGAGGCCGACGACCTCATGATCAACGACATCTTCTCGGCCAAGGAGGTCAGCTACATTGAACAAGACGCCGAGATTCGCCTCAATGTCAGGCAGATGCAATCCCGGGCCACCACCGGTCTGGCTCGCATCAGCCATGCCGAACCCGGCTCTAGGACCTACTTGTTCGACAGCAGCGCCGGCGAAGGCGTCACTGCCTACGTTGTCGATACTGGAATCCGGGTTACACACGAGGAGTTCGAGGGTCGCGCTGCCTTTGCCGCCAACTTCATCGACGACGTGGTATGTTTAATCCCCCGTGCAAGGCCGGTATTATCTTGGCCCTCCCAGATGCGCATCTACTGACACAAAAAAACCTAGGACGATGACGAGCAAGGGCACGGCAGCCACGTTGCGGGCACCATCGGCGGCAAGACCTTTGGTGTTGCCAAAAAGGTCAATCTGATGGCTGTTAAGGTCCTAGGAGCTGACGGTGCTGGTTCAAACTCTGGTGTCATCTCTGGAATGCAGTTCGGTAAGGATGCTATCGTCCCACAAATCCTCAAGGGATCCTTTTCGTGCTGACACCTTCGTCCTGCAGTCGCCCAGAATGCTACCGGACTGCGGGGTAAGGCCGTCATGAACATGTCTCTCGGCGGGCCGGCCAGCAGAGCTGTCAACTCGGCCATCAACCAGGTCGAGGCTGCCGGCGTCGTTCCCGTTGTGGCGGCCGGCAACGAGGCCCAGGACACGGCTAACACCTCGCCCGGCTCTGCTGAGGCCGCCATCACCGTCGGCGCCATCGACCAGACCGATGACACCGTCGCCAGCTTCTCTAACTTCGGCCGGCTTGTCGACGTCTTCGCCCCCGGCGTCAACGTCCAGAGTGTCGGCATCCAGAGCGACACATCCACCGACACCCTGAGCGGTACTAGCATGGCTTCCCCCCACGTTGCTGGCCTCGCCGCGTATTTGATGTCGCTCGAGGACATCACGGGCGCGCAGGCTGTGAGCGACCGCATCAAGGAGCTTGCCCAGGGAACGGGCGCTAGGGCGCGTGGCGCTCCGAGGGGTACCACCACCCTCATTGCGAATAACGGCTTCAACCAGTAATGGGGCCCGTTTACACATCCTCCACCTAATCGGACATTCCATGTTTGGCAGTAGGGTCTGTATATACAACCGACCGCATTTGGTGTGAATGAAGCATGGCGAGTTGGGCGCATGTTTGACCTGTACATAACATACACCGAGCCCATGTCTCGTAGGGGCCATATTTTCTCTTCATTATTATTACGGGACGGGTGGCAGCTGGGAAAGGGAGCCAAGCAAGAATACAAAAATGACTTCAGCGTTCGGGATACAAACACACAACACCGTGCTCCAGTATGAAATGCCTTCTTCCGCTGCCTTCCACTGCACGAACCCTTGCCCGGCACGATCAACGTTGAAAGACAACACTGAAGCATTGTCTCGCTGCAAATCATCCAAATCGGGCACATCTTGGGGCAGGGTGTTTCAGCAGGGTCCGGTTTCAGATCACGGTCAATTTGCCGAGCCAATGTGTTTGAACAAGCGCTTTCAACAATCGCCTTGGCTCAGATGCAGCGACAGGACCAACTTCGCTACACTTAGGTTCACAACCAACAGAAACTAGACCACGAAACATTGGTTGGGAATGCCAATCAGAAGAATACTTTTTGCGCGCAAAAGAGTGCTGTATCTACACACATGGAAAGCCCTTTCCTATCTCCCTTCCCCTCCCCGGCGCCCACATCCCGAATTCCCCTCAGGGCACCGTTTCAGGTTCTTGCTCGGACTGCCAAGCCGAAACAACTCTGCTGCCAAGAGAGAAACGACAACCACTAGCATCGGGCCGCATCTTTTTTGTCGATCAACCAGTTTATCGGCCAACACTATCTTACCTTCCCTAGGCAGATACGGTGGGGGTTATGTATGTTCGCAATCCGCCCTAAGCAGGTCATTCCGTCGGAGAAAAAGAGGAAGAGCCCCGCCGAGGACGTGCCCGGATTCCAGGCTGCTTGCTAAAAGGGTTTCATATCAGCACATCTTCGGCACAACCACAGCCATTGAGCCCCAATAAACCCCGAAGGGCAAAGAGGCGGCTGAATTGCAATTTGACATCCGTGCTTGTTTCCTTCTGTCGAGGTGGATGAGAGGTAACCCGACGCCCCAGGGAAGAGGTGGAGAGATAAGTCACGACAGCTCGCTCGAGAAAACATCACAAGAAGCCAAACACGCGTGTATTATGTTAGTATTAGATGCTCGCTTCCCAACCTGGGTTCATACCCGCGCCAGATCCCGCGCCCGCTAGTTCGCTCATAATCGTTGTGTACATGACCGCCTCTATGGAAGGGTATGTGTCATTAGCAAGGTATATAGAAACGTGGACCAAAATGCTCGTCTCGCCGCGGCCTGTTCCAAGTAGAATTGTTCTTAGAGTTCGTCGCGGCCCGGCACTGGGGATGTTGTCGGGGGTGAGCTGCTGCTGATCGTGTTGTCGAGCTGCGAGAACATCTTGTCCATGCGAGCACCCATGAACCAAGCCATTCCGACCTGTGTGGCTCGAGTTAGTCAAGCCAGGGAAAAAAAAAAATCGGTGAAAGGAAATGAATAGCTCCACAGTGGAAACGGAGGATCCCGATCTCCGGGGACAGGGAGTGCTGCTCACCATCAGAAGCCCAATGAAAACCATTGTCGCAATAGCAGACAACACCAGCACGACGGCTTCGCCGCCGGCCATGGACGGCTCCTCCTCTTCGTTCTGAGCCCGGGCAGCTGCAATCTTCTTGGGATCTTGAGTGGGGAAGATGGACTCGATGAATTGTTCAATCTGCCACAGGTGTTAATTGCCAGAGCCAACGAAGTAAAAGAGTCGATAAGCAGGAGACATACCTTTCCACACTGAATGCTGATGGCCAAATAGTTGGGATCTCTCGGGTCGTTCTTCTTGTGTATCCTCCTCGCGTACCTCCGGAACACGCCGCACACCACGCGCAAGTTTTGCGTTGACTCCAACATGAGCTGACAGGCATCACCCTTGGTAATCTTGACGTTCTTCTCAAAGATGGCCGGGTTGCGGAACACGAGTTCCAGGGTCGCAATGGCCATGCTCTGGGGAATGGCAACGAAGTTGAATACACTCTGGTCGCGCACGCCAGCCATGTAAAACAAGCACTCGTCGGCATGTTTCAGGGCATTCAGCACCATATGGGAACTGCAGTTCAGCGCCTTCTCGTGGTTCTCGGGTGCAAACAGGTCATCGAAATTGTCGACGTACTGGCTCCAAATCTCTTTGGGCCAGAAGCGCCGCTTGTCGACCCAGTCTTCGTGCACGTCACGGATAATGTTGGTCTTTTGCAGAAATTGGCCCATGCTCTCGGTGAGGTCGGTGCGCACCAGCAGCTGGGGGTTGGCCAGCTCACTCTTGACAAACAACCGCGTCAGGCCCTCGCCCACCAAACCGGCGACGTAGTGGCAGTACAGCTCGTACTCTGGGATGGTGTTTACTCCGTTCGTGTTGTGCTCAGCGTTCAGAGCGTAGTCTGCCATTCCATTGCCCATCTTGATGGTGATGTCCTTGATGATGTCGTAGTAGGGCTTCTTCACCTTCTTGAGCTCGGCAATCACGACGTCAAAGTGAACCAGAAGCTCGCGGTCCTTCTCATTTGGCCCGTTCTTATCGAATGTCCATCCATCTTTCTCCATGTGCACGTGGAAGTTCCGCAGCAATGGTTCCTTCTCCTTGATGTCGATGGTCATATCATCCTCGATGGTATCCAAACCGCGGAGCACGAGGTAGAAGAGGCAAACTGGCATCAGCAGCTCGGGGTTGAGTTCCTTGATGACTGAGGCAAATGACCGGGAGGTCATGTCGAGGTATTGAAAGCATGCCTTCTCCGTCGCCGTCTCCTTGGAGGGGTCGCGCTTATGGACGGGATCGTGCCATACTTTCCTGCAAAGCGGATTAGTTAGCGGACGTAGACGTGTTTGTGTGAAGCGAGAAGCAATGCGCACCATTGAACGATTGACCGAAGCTGAGTCGGATGGAGGAGGAAGTAGAGGGCTTGTTGAGCGGCGCCCATTTTCAATTCTCTAGCAAACGCGGGTGCACGACAATAAGGGGCGGCTGCTCTCGACTCGACGCGAAAGCAATTGAGGTCGACGAGAAGGGTGTCTGTCGAATTGATACTACGCTTTCTTTCAAGCTGCTTCAATTCGTATTGGTCCTTTGCGAGAGAGTTTCACGTCTCTTACAGAGGGACTTGCGCTTGGGAATTCCACGGCGAGGTTGCGGAGAAAGGTCGACGTACCCCAAGAGAAAGGGTCGAGGCTCCACGGGGAAATTGTCATCCCCATCGGCCTTGACGGAAAATTGAGCTGGTCCGTGGCCGCCCCAAAGGACGGCGGGCCCACACTTTCCGGGCCGGGCGTCGATATCAGATGTCATTGGTCGATGGCATCCTGGTCAGAGCGTTTCCCCATAAAAATTCTCGACCTCGCAGCAGCCAACACCGACTTCCACTGCTTCATTTCAGAGCACAGTGAATGCCAGAATCAAAGAGAGCCCTATACTAGAGCGGCTGTGGCAAGAACACTACGTGCAACTGTAGACAGCTAACCTTCACCTCCCAAGTATGTGGCCGTACACCCCGGCATGTGAGCAGGAAAGCCTTGTTTCACAAGAGTTATCAGATTCTCAACGGCTGTGGGGCATGATCCCGTCTCCAAGCACACCACAGAGGAAGGTCTCCGCAGCTAAGGTACGGAGACGGCCCAGAGCGAAGACCAAAATGACATTAGCATGTACGCTACATACTTAGATCATCCACTAGGTACATCCCTTACCTATATGCAAGCACATCACATAGGATGCGAGTGCAGTGTCGTAGCATTGATACCAAGTACAAGTGAGGCATGGCATTGGCAGTAGCCCGATGGTGCGCCATTGAAGTACAGCCCGCTTACCACACAGGGTAATTGATGTACTATCCACGCGCAACGAACCCCGCGATTTTCTTCTCCACGGCGCGAACTCGATCAACCTAGCGCGCCAGAACACCTCGATTTGGTAACCGCGGAGCTGGGTGAAATGCCGTTACATTTAGACGACTCTCTGCCAGTGGACAAATGGCGTTTTCATGTGCTGGCCGGCTATTGGTGCTCAGCAGGATAACCTGCGCGGCTCTTATTACCACGGTATCCCCAATTGTGATCGAGGCCGCTTGACGGCGCCGCCTTGTGCATGTATGTTCTTGACAGTTATACATAACTCGGCTCCCCAGACCCTTTTTTGGCCATGACTTTCGCGGGTTTTGGTGCTGCCTTCGCGAATATTTTTCGAGGACCCATCTTAGTTATTCGTACCTGACAGGATACACAAAGCCAAGACTGTACCAGCCTCTTCTTAAAAACCCACGTCTCTCGAGAAACAACCGGCCGGGAGTCATATACGCTCTACCTGACTCTACAGTATTTGGCAGGATGGCGGCAACGGGCACTAGAGAGTATCAGCAGCTTCGCTTCCTGATCTGGGGCGGCGATGGCTGGATTGCGGGACATCTCAAGACGCTGCTTGAAAAGCAGGGCAAGGAGGCGCACGCGACCACAGTACGGATGGAGAATCGCGAGGCCGTGGTTCAAGAACTCGACCGGATCCGACCAACCCATGTCCTCAACGCGGCCGGCTGCACGGGGCGCCCCAATGTCGACTGGTGTGAGGACAACAGGGAGGCCACCATCCGATCCAACGTCATCGGCACCCTGAACCTGGCCGACTGCTGCTTCCTCCGCGGCATTCACTGCACCGTGTTTGCTACGGGCTGCATCTACCAGTATGACGAGGCGCACCCGTGGGACGGGCCGGGCTTCCTCGAGACCGACCCGTCCAACTTTGCCGGCAGTTTCTACTCCATGACCAAGGCGCACGTTGAAGAGGTATACCTTCTCCGGGTCGTGTTCTGCACATGAAACTGTACTGACTGGCGGCTCTCGGGGCCTGGAGGGCTAGATCATCAAGCATTACAACAACTGCTTGATCCTGCGATTGCGTATGCCAGTCTCGGACGACCTTCATCCCCGAAACTTTGTGACCAAAATCTCAAAGTACGACCATGTTGTGGACATACCAAACAGCAACACGATCCTGACCGATCTGCTGCCGGCGTCGATCCTGCTGGCAGAGCACGGCGAGGTGGGCGTCTACAACTTCACAAACCCCGGCGCCATCTCGCACAACGAAGTCCTGGCCTTGTTTCGCGATATAGTGCGTCCCTCATATACATGGAAGAACTTTAGCCTCGAGGAACAGTCCAAGGTAATCAAGGCTGGCCGCAGCAACTGCAAGCTAGACACTAGAAAACTAGTTTCGAAACTGAAGGAGTATGGCTATGAGATCCCTGAGGTTCATGAGGCGTACCGGAGGTGCTTTGAGCGGATGAAGGCTGCGGGTGTTCAATAGAAAATGAAATGGAGGGTTTGTGCAGATTGCGGTCCCAACATGCGGTCCCAACATGCAGCCTCTCTGTGGTGTGCCGTATAATACGTGCTGTCATTGTAAAGGAGAGGTTACTGGAACAAATAAGCCGTTCGTTGATTCTGTTCTGTAAGACCCTGAAAGTTGCGTAACACTGTGTAACACAACAGACTTGAGCATGACCAAGAGCGAAGACCCCGCTGAACCGCCCCCCCCCACCAAAAAACCTTCGCTGCGTTCGGCGGCAGCCCGGAGTTTCCCGTTTTGCCCAGGGAAATGTACGTAATTTGGCTTGAGCGCTGCCTGGCTTTTGCATCCACTCGCCAAGTTGACTGGGCGCAATATTATCCTCGGAACATTGTACGACGAGTGTGATAGTGTACCTTTTTTCTCGAGATACGCAATCCGCTCATTGTGCCTTTCGCACCCGGAAAATCGCCAGCTTATTAAGAAGCACTACGGCACAAGTTCTCCTTCCTTTTACACTTCAAAAGCGGCTCGTCCCGGCGGCAGGCGGTTGAGATCTACACACTTGTGACCGCATCGACACCTCGGGCGCGCATCACATCGCATAGTGTACAAGAAAGGAAAACACCAACTACCGTCGCCATGGTGGTTGACACTGCGTACTACGACATCCTCGGTGTCAAGCCAACGGCCACTGAGCTCGAGATCAAGAAGGCCTACCGGAAGCTCGCCATCATCCATCATCCCGGTGAGTGAGCGCGTTCCCCCTCGCTGCTCCTTCAACGCCCGAATGCTAACCGACTGTCTCCCGGTCGTTAGACAAGAACCCAAACGATCCGAGTGCCCACGAAAAGTTTCAGGAAATTGGCGAGGCATACCAAGTGCTTTCCGACAATGACCTACGCAAGGCCTACGACAAGTTTGGCAAGGAGTCAGCCCGCCCATCCGAGGGCTTCGTCGACCCAGCCGAATTCTTTACGAGCATCTTTGGCGGCGAGGCGTTTATGGACTGGATCGGCGAGATCAGCCTTATGAAGGACCTGACCGCCACCATGGACATCACCATGGCCGGCGCCGAGGAGGAGGAGGAAGAGGCTGCTGCTGCGGCGGCGGCGGAGGGCGAGTCGTCCAAGGACGGAGAGTTTCCCGGCACAGATGAGGCTCTTAAGGAGAGCATGAAGTCCGCCGAGGGTGCCGCGGGCCCGGCCAGGTCATCAACCGAAAAGAAACCGGTGCCGCCGGTGGTAGTTGATGATGACGAGAAGGAAGCGCCCCCGCCCCCTTACTCCAAGTTCGCTTCTTCCGGTCCCAGCTCCGGGACGACCACCCCGCATCCTGGTAGCCGCACCCAGATTCCGATCAGGCCGGCGCTCATGGATCGGCCGTCCGACGAAGTCTCGAATTCGGACTCGGCGTCAGCGCAGGAGGGCAAGCGCAAGGACAAGAAGCACAAGTCGGGCTTGACCAAGGAGCAAAAGGAGCAACTGGCGGCCTACGAGAGGGAGCGCGCAAAGATCCGGCAGGAGCGTGTTGACACGCTTGCGCAGAAGCTCCTCGATCGACTCTCGGTCTGGACCGAGACGGACAAGGGCAAAGACGTGACGGCTGCCTTTCAGGAGAAGACGCGGCTCGAGGTGGAGGATCTCAAGATGGAGTCGTTCGGTATCGATATCCTGCACGCCATCGGCGCCATCTACGTCAGCAAGGCCACAGCGCTGCTGCGCAGCCAAAAGTTCTTCGGCATGGGCGGCTTCTTCAGCCGCATGAAGGACAAGGGCACGCTGGTCAAGGACACGTGGAACACCATCAGCAGCGCAATCGATGCGCAGCAGACCATGGAGGAGATGCAGCGCCTAGAGCAGCAAGGGGGAGAGGACTGGACAGAGGAGAAGAAGTCTGAGTACGAGCGCCGCGTCACCGGCAAGATCCTGACGGCCGCCTGGCGCGGGAGCAAATTTGAGATCCAAAGTGTGCTCCGCGACGTTTGCGACGCCGTCCTCAACGACAAGAAGGTACCCCTCGCCAAGAGGCTGGAGCGCGCCGAGGCCCTGATCCTGATCGGCCAAATTTGCTCACACGTGAGATAACTCCCCCCTTTTCTTCACCTCACCGGCAGCAGCAAAACTAACAGAACGAAACAGGCCAAGCGCAGCCCTGAAGAAGAGGGCGATTATATGGCGTTCGAGCAACTGGTCGCCGAGGCAGCCATGAAGAAGGAGAAGGAATCAAAGAAGAAGGGCAAGGAAAAGAAGGACGACAAGAAGGAGAAAGGTGACAAACCCGGCGACAAGGCGTGGGACGATGCCGCCGCCGCCGCCGCCAGTGACGCGCCCAACGTCCCCAAGGCGTCTTCATAGGCGACCGCATCGCGTGTAATGTTGTTTTGAGTGTAGTTACTGGCGAGCAGCGTGTTGTTTCCTGGCTCGAATCGGTGGGAGGATGTCTGATTTGTCGGTTTGGATGATTTACACAAGGGGTGCGGTTAGATACGCTGTGCCGTGCCGGCGGCCGCTCATGCTTGGTTGCTTACATATACCTCTCCTAATACGAGATAGAGTCTCATTCTTTTGCTACTGGAGCCTGTTTCTTGGCCTATAATCTACATTGCAGCACTGTTCTGGTCTATAGCCAGCCTTGGCCATAGTGATTCAGCCATCGTTGCTCACACATTTTCCCAACAGCCTGACCTTCAGCAGAGGAGAATTTGACATGTTCAGAGTCCACCTAATGTAGCACCACGCGCCGGCTCAACTCTCTTGGGGTATCAGAGTCTTGGTATTATAAAGTTCGAATCAGCGGCAGCCTAACCAAAACCATAGCTTCCGCTGCGAATGGGCTTATATGCTCCTGCTTGGGACTCAATCGTTTTATGCATGGGTATCTAGTGGTGCAATATAAACGACAAAAGGAAATGCTGGCCAGATGGGCGGGCTTTCGTCCAAGAAATAGACAACTCGGCCTTTTTGGTACAGACGAGATGTGCTAAACAAGGAAAGGATATCAGCATGGGCGAACTCGGTATCGTCCTGACACAGTTCGCATGTGACCACTACGCGTGCTGCGCAATGAAAAAAAAAATTAAAAAAAAGAAGGAAAAAGAAATGCAAGAATAAAAGACGCAGGGCCCATTCCAGTCCCACCTATCCCAACGCCTGCCCCGGAATCGATGCAAAAGTTGAACATATGAAACAGGTATTCCGTGAGTGGTGAGTGTGTATGGCATCGCGCGTACGGGGGGACAGCCTTTCCCCTTTAGAAGCTAGGACGTTCTTCCCTCCCTTTTGACCCGTCTGTGGGCAATTCAATCCCACTATCTCTGTCTTGGGGGTTTTTGGTAACCCATGTGGCCGACGTATCAGCATCGGCGAGAGAACCGCCGCCTAGTGCATCAATCGCGTAGATGGTGTCCTCATCCAGCGTGGTATCCTCAATCTCATCATCACCGCGCTCGCGCCGTTCTACCTCCTCCGGAGCAAGGACTCTCCCACCCAGCTCGACATCGCTGACCCTGACTTTATAATCAAGCGCACGCTTGCCCTCTTTGATCAACTCCTCGGTCCATCCAAGGCACCGCTTGAGGCTCTGGTTGATCTTTTGGCTGTCAACCAGTAGCTGCCGGTGTTTGGAGAGATCCAGCTCAAGACGCCGCTCATCTCTCCGCCGTTTCTCTCGACGCAGCTCTACCGCATCAATATTCAAATCCCCTGAAGCCTCCGAACTCGATATCTCGTCCTCCTCATCTGGTTCCTCGAGCTCTTGCATTTCGGTGTTTTCAACTTCAACTTCGCCTTCCTCTTCACTCAAATCGTCCAAGTCCATCCCGGTCCGTTCGAGACCGCCTCCATCAACAGTTGAATCCGAGGGGATCTGGCTACCCATAGAACCCAAGCTCAAGCGGCCAGCCCTGGAGAGCCGCTGGTAGCGGCGCAGCTCGGCTGTCTGTTTCCTGAGCTGCCTCTCGAGCGTGCGGTTGATCGCCTCGAGGCTAGCATTTGTAATTTCTAGGTCCTGCACCTTGCGCTCTCGCCGCGCATTTGCGACAAGCTCCGTCACTTGTCCTTCTTGAGGCGTCTTTGTTGGACTATTCAGCGACTGCGGTTGATCCTCGTCTGCCTCGGTAAGGTCTTCGGCAGCCTGAAGCATGGATGCAAATCCGGTAGTCGCTGGGTTTGGTAGCGCCGGTCCTGTGTGTGGAGAGAGTAACGGCGAGGTATTTCCGGACGACGGAAGAGACGGGAGAGGAGTCTGAGCAGATAAGCGTTTTACGGTAACGGGCGGCTCGATGATGGTTGTGTTCTTTGTATAAGTTTGCGACTTTGGCCGGCAGGGAGGTTCAATGTCCACTCTTCCTTGGTTTAACTGATTGCTGGCCTGGGGACTAACCGCAGTGACGGGCGTTCGGGGGGAGATGACGGCCGAGCTGCTATTCTTGGGTGCAGCCTGTTGGGGCGATTTTACGGGCGACAAAGCCCTCGGAGGGTTCCCGTGTCGATTGTTCGATATTTTGGACGCCGTGGAAACAATTGAGCCAGAAGATTTCCTTATTGACGGGCCGATCTTTGCCGGTGGTTGTAACCCAGGGGTTCCATTGGCATAGATAAACTTGCTCTCCAAGCTGTCCTGGAGAGAAGGGGATGCCAGCGGCGGGGAGAACGGCCTGGGAGGGCCATTCTGCTGCTCCGACAGGCTACCCCCATTTGCATAAAAAAAGGTCGCGGGCTTTGGCTGCTGCGGAACAGACGGCCTCGTTGTTGTCGGCTGCGGTGTCGGCTTCTGAGCTTCGGAAGCATAAAAGAATTTGCAGTCTCGATCTTGTCGAGTCCCCGTTCCAACATCGGAAGGAGAGCTTAGAGTCACCACCGGCCGCCTATGTACGTCATCTGCCCCGGGATTGACCAGGCTTGACCGCGTTTCCAGCGGATTTGGACGATCCGGGTTTGGCGTGCCATTTGGGGTGCTGTTGGCACTGTCGACGCGGCTCTGTCTTGAGCCCGACCGGGGGGTTATGTTGCTGCTGAGGAAGGGCGGAGCAGGCGAGGTTAGTTCGTCTCGATCGCGGGAGCTGTTGCCATTAACATTTAGAGTCGAATCGGCGGCGGAACGTCGAGCAAGTGGGGTTGTCGCAAGCGTCGCGGCCTGGTGTTGAGAGGTTGGTGTTCGTGCAGCGATCTTAGGAGTCAGGGGCGGTTTGTTTACGGCGCGCCCGATTGCCGGCTGCCGATGGCCAGCAACGGATGGGCGCTCATAAGATGGCATCCTGGCCGCAGTCGCTTCGGGGGGTTTTGTTGTAGTCTCGGATCCTGGTTTCACAATTCGCAGCGCCGGCGTGGCATTTTGATCTCGCAGTCGCAAAGGATGGCGGGACCCCAACGTTGTATTCACTGTCGCGTTCGTGGTCGCGGCTGCTGGACAACCGGTTGCTGTGGTTGTGATGCGGGCCGTTCTCTTACCCGCGGTCGTGGTGCTCGTCGTCAAAATCCCCGCAGATGGCTGTTTTTGGGCCGATTGCTGTAGTGGCGAGAGAGCACCACTTGGTACGCTGGCAGGCTGGTAGGATGCAGAGTGTTTTGGTCCAGCAGATTTGGGAGTCGACGAGGGTGGTGGTGGCATTGCGTTGAGGTCAACTCTGGGGAACTCGGGAATTCGAGAGGCGCGATGTCCAGCCAAACCCTGATTCCGATTTGGGCCGCTGTGAGTGGTCGATAGCGTCGAGTAATTACAGCACAGCGGGTACGGTGGTATTAGCCACTTTGTTCCTGAAATCCAAATACTGCGCCGTTATAAATATTCACGACCGCAAGAAAACCGGCAGCTGATGTTTGATCACGCTTCCCTGGGACCTCTTGGATTGGTGCTGACAATCTGCAGCCCGATTCAAGACAAATGTGCCCAGCGTGCCAGGCCCATAGTAAACACGGACGAAACGCACTGCCAGCTCACGGCTGCCATTCGTTGTCCATCTGAATTGATTGTTTACTTCATGCGCTAACTGAATGACCCCACCATCGCCTCGGCCCAGCCCACCACATCTGGCCAGCCAACTGCCTTCCCGCAGCAAGGTTCCCTGGTGGAAGCTCCTGCCCCTGGAGCCCGTGGTTGTTGCCGCCCCGCCTTATCAATCTTCAACCTTATAACTCGACAATCGCAATCTCTGGAAACGAAACACGTCCAACGCGCGGGTCGCGTCCGTACATGAAGATAGAACCCCCCCTCCCCCTTTTTTCCGACCGAAATTCGGCTGGCAATTCAGTTGGCATCCCTTTTCTTGGCAAATGCAGGGAGAACGACGGTATTCTTCTTCAGCACCGGAGTCGGTCTGCCACACTGCCTGAATCCACTTTTATTTTCGCTCAGGCTCTGTGAGACGACCCACCAGTTTTGGCGCATACCCCACGAAACATACGATCGCAAAAGACAGCAACGTCTGATCATGCCTGAGATGGCGTTAGTGGGCATCTCGCTCATCCTCGCTTCCCTCGTCTTGTTCTGCATGCGGAGACCAGCTTGGTTCCCGGCCATCTTTGGGGGCGCCCCGCGGGCCCCAATAGAGCCACCGCCCCCGGAGACGTCCGAATCCGAGTCTGCCGATCGCGCATCGGATACGGACGCCATCACAAGAGACGGGTCTGAACATGGATTCAAAGGTGCTAATGGAGACGACGCGGCACATAGCTCAATACCCGTTCCTCCGCCGGTAATCCAGCACTCGGCTCCAGAAGAGGCCGACACGGCCCGTCGCTCCTCCGACGATGCCGAGCAGACCACGCCCAAGGCTTCAGCAACACCCGCCTCTGCCGCCGTACCTGCGCTGGCACTCTCCGGCCCTGAGGCGACCGCGGCTACCTCCAAACCAAATGGCGCAGCGGCAACACCAACGGCCTCAACGCTGATGCCGCCACCCCCTCGCCCGCCAACCCTCCGCCCTACGCCGCGAGAAAACCCGTCCCTTGCTCCGCCGTCAGCCCCAGCATCCCGGACCCGCAACCTCCCTATCCCGCCGCGCGGACCGGGCTGCTCCACGCTCGCACCACCGCCGACGCATAGCTCTGTGCCGGCCAAGCCTTCGCGTGCAGTCGTTCTCTCGCCGGGCCACTCCCCCCTCGACTGGGCGCGCCTCTCAGGCGGCCCGACCGCCGACCTGCGCGGCCTCCCTCCCGGGACACCCTACCTCCGCGTGACGCCGAGCATGCTCAAAAAGATGACGGGCCGCAAGGGAAAGGATGCGTGGACCGTCTTAGGCGGGCGCGTGTACAACATCACCCCTTACCTGCCGTTTCACCCTGGCGGCGAGCCCGAGCTGTTGCGGAGCGCGGGCAGGGACGGGACGCGGCTGTTCGGAGAGATCCATCCGTGGGTCAACTACGAGGGCATGCTGGCTGCTTGTCTGGTGGGAATTTTTGTTCCCGAGGAGGAGGGTGAGGGGGGTAAGGCCGCCGCCGCGGGGCGCGGTGGAGGGAGCGGCGATATGGAGGCCATGGACTAAGCTTCTATCTCGTTTCTGATCTAAAGTGCTCTTGGTATAAGGAATTGGGAGGCAACCAGGCGTTTGGATCTGTAAACCATGTGTGCACGGCGAACGCATCTAGACGGTTTTCTTCCTGTTGCGGTTCAGACTTGGACCGAGATGATACCCATAGACATAGCAAAGTGACAATATATGCAAGGCATGTTTCTGTCATGTCCATTGCAATTTATTCTAGGCAACTGCAAGTCTCAATTCAGGAGCAACGCTCGCAAACTAGGCCTACCTTCGTCTCCCAAAACGAAACTTAAGCTCATCGTCACTGTCGTCGCTATCGTCGTCGCTCGGCGGTTTAAATCCCGTCCGGGGCCGCTTCGCTGCTCCGCCCTGGTTCGAGTCGGCCGGTGCGGACCGTTTGTTGGACGATGACGCCTGGCTCTGCGACTGCGCCTGCGTCTGCGACCGGGAGCGCTGCGAATTTGCCCTCTCCGCAGCCTTAGCTGCCCGGCTTCTAGGCGGTTCAGAATCCGGCACGGTACTGTCCTCCGGTATCAAATTGAGCTCACTGCGTTCCTCCTCGTCACTGCTGTCGATGGCTAGGACGGTCCGCCGCATTGCAGGCTTGGACCTAGTCTCCTTCTCCTTGCCCACCGCCCCCAGGCTGTCAGACCTGCCCTCCGACAGCTGCTGGGTTTGGCTCTGCGGGCCTCGCTGGCTGCTGTCATTCTTACGCCGTCCACTGTCATCCTCCTCGAGCCAGTAATCATCTCCGATGCCGTACTCCTTTGGCTTGACTTCTTCCAGCGCAATGATGATGCGAGGTGGTTGGCGACCTGTTTGTTCGCCTTGTCTGCAAAACCGCTTGAAGTTCTTGCGTCCATTCCACCGAGGGTCCCACCGACCGTCGGCAATGTCCCGTTCTCGACTGCGGCCGTTCGCACCGGGTTCTGGGAAGTGTACCTCGCACTCTTCGATGATGTGCAACGCTCGGATCGCAGCGTAATCGATTCCATCGTCTGGTAATTCCTCCAGCTCCCTGCGTTTCGCAGCTGCTTCGGCCTCGGCTTCTTCCCGTTGACGGCGCGCGAGCTCCAGTATATCATCTTCCTCCTTTATTTTTTTACCTTTTCCTTTCGTTTGGCCCTTCTTTGGCTTCTCCTGAGGAGAAACCGGGGTGTTCTCATCTCCGCTAGGTTGCGATCCTGGCTCGGCTTCAGGGGGGGGAGGAACAGGTTCCTGCCCGGACGCAATACGTCGGCGTTTAGCAGCCGCTGCCGTCGGCGCAATTTCATCTAGCAGTGCCGATGTGTCGTGCTCTGGGACCGGAGACAAAGGGCGCTTGCGTTGTGTCCGCCGGGCGGAGACGTCATCGCCGACGGCTTCCTCCATTGGGATTGTCGGCTCCTCGTGTTGAGAGACGAACAGGCTGTCTTGAGATGCAGCTGCCTGGGGCTGCTCAGGGACTTCGATTAGAAGAGGTTCTTCCATAGGCTCTTCCGCGTCGTCAAAATCAAAGCCTTTGAAACGACTTCGGCCAGCTCTTCGACTCCGTCCATGCCGGGGCGCAGGCACGGGTTCAGACGACGCGGGAGATTGCTGGGCAGATTGATCAATGTCCATCCGGTCCCCTGCGTTGACGATCCCGGACGAAGGTTGGCTTGCTTCTTCAAGAGGGCGGCGAAGCATGGAGGGGTTACAGTCAACGATGGCTTCGAGAAACTCTCGCTGATCAATCGGACGGTGATCCAGCCGCTGGGCGAAAGAGGTCAAGAACTGAGCATACCAGTCATAGTCCTCGCTCTTGGGCATATACCGCACGACAACCACCCCTTTGCCCTCGCTGCCGTCCTCAAAGGACCCCAACCCCTTTTCGCCGGCAACGCCTTTGACATATCGAATAAAGTCGTCGACATCTGTTTTGCCAGGTATGACGTCCTTGAGCAGGGCTTTGCCCTTTCCGGCCGTGATGACCGCAAACAAGTTCTCGTACTGCTTCCTTTCATAAAAGACGAACGTATATCCGTCGAAGACCTCCTGCCTCCTGTCATCTGGCGAGTACAATTCAGGAAAGCGTCTAAGGGGGTCCTCGCCGCCCGGCGGCAGGTGGTCGATGGGGTTTGGCCAAGAGGATTCGAAATCGTCTTCCAACGCGCTTGATGAACCCTCCTCCTCCGCAACGTCTGGAACAGTAGCCGCATCCACTATCGCGTTAATGAAGCTATCAGTGACGATATACCGCCCGTTGATCAGCGCCTGGAGGCATTTTGGCGTGTTGCGCTTCTTTGAGACGACGTGCGTAGTGTCTGGTACATAATCGGCCGAGTACTTGATATCGAGCTGCTCCAGACTATCGCGTAGACTCTTCCAGGGGTCCGCAAGGAGCTCCTTCGCGGTGAAGGAAAAGCTAAGAACAACTGGATTCCATCGTATGCTGCAGACCGTCAGTCAACACCGGTTTGCAGGCGAGCTGAACACTGGAACAGCCTCACCGGACGAGTTGTGAGCACATGCCCAACTTCACCTCGTTTACATCCTCAGAAAGTGTCTTCTTTTGCCCACGTATCTGGACGCCATTCAGCAGCGTTCCCTTCTTTGAGTTGAGGTCCTCGATCGTAACGGCAGATCGCGAGCGGAGGTTGAGCTGCAAGGAACAGAATTAGCGACCGTCGCGCCCGCATGTGTTATGAGCGCATAGCATACTCCACCGCCTTCAGGGACACTGTCGACTTGGATCGTGATGTGCTTTCTCGAGATGGTTTTGTCTGAGATAGCCAGCTGCCCAGCTGACAGAAGTCTGCATTAGCCTGCTTTAAAAAGCGATGCTAAAACGTGGGTGAGGGCACATACGTTCAGCAGAAGTGCGACCAAAGAGGTAACGCTTCCCCGGGCGCAACCAGAGTACCCGGCCTACTCTTGTCAATCACTGTACTCCCCGTCGGAACCATCCCGAGTAAGGCTTGAAACACACCCTCAAACAGATCACTTTCGAGTAACCACATAATCCCTGGTTTTTTTAAGTCGGTAGATACCGTTCTGACATCGAGCGTGCAGCACTCTGTGCGATGCGGAGCACTAGTCGGCGGCTTTGCCCAAGGCGCGGCGAGGTGAAGATGGCTGATTGGCGCTGCCAAGCGATATCTCAATGGAGAATGAAACACGTCATGTACACGAAAACACGTGCACCGCACATACCTCAGGACCTTTCCCTCGCGACTGCCCACTACAAGCGATCTCACAACGGCAGAGTTGCAGGGATTCCGTACACTACGACGAACACGAAAAAAAGGAGAAAAAAAAAATCTAAAAAGAATTGATCTTGTATGTTTTATTCACTAATGGATCCACCTTATAACTGCACTTTGCGGTTGTATTCTTGCAAACGATGAGCGATTACGACCTATCGCAGCGCCCAACTTAGGCAACTACGAGACATGCCTCAGTCTTGGATTCACGAAAGAAAGTTCCACCAGGTGCTCCTCCCAGACCTTCAAAGGATCCTTGGGCTCTCGGACATCGAGCGACGCCACCTTGTGCTCGACATCGTAGAGATACGGCTTCTTATCCGCATAACAAGCCGTTTCCTGCTCATCAGGCAGGGTACCGTTGAGAACGTACGCCCTCGCAATTCTCTCGGTGCACTGAGACCTGTCCCTCGACGAATGCCCATATCCGTGGTGCGCAAGAAGGCGCGCGTTCTTGCCCATTTCCTGCAACAACCGTCTTCCGTTCCGGAGTGGAGTGGCGGGGTCGTACGTCTCGGCGATGAGCAGCACCGGATGCCTGAGTGTGTGGTTCAGGTCGCCGCGATACACGCCGACTGGGTCGGGCCAGTATTGCAAGAAGTGCCGGCAAGGAAGGACATTGTAAAGCCTGGAGTTTCCGGAAATCCAAGACTTGGTCGTCATATTCCCCCAAAGCGACAGCCACCAGTCCAAGTCATCAGGATCCTTGGCATCATATTGGTCTGCGCAGATGACCAGGGTGCCCAGCTCTACATCCGAACCTGTGGCGGGAGTGGGCAAACAAGGAGCCTCCGGGTCGTAGTACCACGCTGAGGTCTCCAAAGCAGAGGCAGCCAGCGTGGCGTTGCCGTCCTCCAGTTCGAAGAGGGCTTGGGCCAGCGCAGGCCAGCTTCTCGCATTATATAGGGCCCCGTACATGTTGTCGACGAGGGCGGAATACGTGACCAGCGTCGGGCCGCTGGCCGGAAGGTATGCCGGAATCGGGCGTTGGGCGAGGGATCCCATCAGGGCATTCATGCGGGCCTCCAGGCCCGACAACGTGACCGGCTTGCCGTCCTTGGGCTTCGCAAGGGCGCAATACTCAGGGCCGGCCTTGACGCACTCGCCCAGAAATCCATCATGCCAAGCATCCGTGGCATTGTCCAGCGCGGTCCATCCGAATCCACCCCGCAGGCGATGGTCGCGAACATATTCGGTGCCGTCTAGGATCACCCGACCAACGCTATCCGGAAACAGCGAGGCATACGTCTGCCCAATACCCGTGCCATAGCTGACGAGATAGCCGGTCAGCTCGCCTTCCCCGAGCGCTATCCGGATCTGTTCCAGATCCCGGGCGACGAGTCCCGTGCCGAGAAAGCGACCGAGATCGCCGTGCTTCTCCCAGCAGGCGCGCAGGATAGCAGCATTCATGGCGTCGGCGAATTCGAGCTGCTGCCTTGGAGACTCGGACACTGCATAGTGAAGGTTGGATAGGAGGCTCCAGTGATCCCGGCTGGCGTCGTAGGGGAAACATGCGATGGCGGGGAGCGAGGCGTTCACTCCGCGCGGGTCCCAACCCAGGACGTCGAAGGTGCTGTCACTGAAGCGTGCCGTGACGTTCTCGGCGACGCGCCATGCGTACGAGGTCCCGCTCCCGCCAGGTCCGCCCGGCTCGATGACGATGGTCCTCTCGCTCTTCTTGCCGGCTGACGAATTTGTGGCTAGCTCCCCCACTCGCGCGAGACCCGATACCTGAAACTTGGTTACCGCCAGGCGGGCAATGCGGCTGTCCGATCTGTTGGTGTAGTCCAGCGGAACATCGAGGTAGCCGCATAGGAATATCCCGCGTCCAGCATACGGATCACCCTTGGAGATGCCTTCCTCCTCCTGCCCCTGAGTGGTGCCCCAGCTCCAGTGATCAGGGTCAGGGTCGAATCGGGAAGCCCATGTTTGCTCAGCGTCGTCGTCATCGAGTGGTGGAGGTAGAGTTGTCGGAGTGCAAGGCAGGAAACGGAACGGATCGTCTTTCAAAGGAAATCTGCCATACGGGGAATTCTTGTCTTCCGACTGCTCAGAATGGGAGACAAACTGATCGGTCGAGCTGGACGCTGAACCGGGGCGGAGCACACCGGGGTGTAGCTGGGGAAAAACCGCGAGCGCAATCAACGACAAGAGAGCGGCTCCGGTGATAAACCAATACCCGTGCGGTCGCCTGCGAAGAGGACGCGCTGTATATGCGACTACTGGCTCAGAAGACTTTTCCATCGTCTCTGTTGTTGTCGTTGTCGTCGAAAACGAAGCTGACGAGGCCCGGCGAGAGTCGAGGGCTGGGGCCGAGTCTTGGCGTTTCGGCGCAAGCCGCGCGGCCGATGGCGGACATGGTTCATTATTCCCAGCCGACTCATACCTGCCTTTCGTGGACAAGCTAGACTTCATCCTTCGGCCTCGTGAACATTGAACCTAGAAAACTCCCTGCGAACGAAGGACGGTGTACAATGTCGCATGGGGAGTTACGGGTATTATATCGTGAACCGTCCCCATTGTGTCCGCGCTCGACCTCCTATCGATCCTATCGGACCTTAGCCGGAAGCATCTCGTCTACAACGGCGGGTGGTACATGATTGATTGCCTTCATCTTGCCAAATATTACGAGATTTTGTGCAGTGTTGCACAATCCACTGCTGGGGCCCTGAGAGAGCAGTTTGGCCTTCCTGTAGAGGCAACAGGCTAATTGCTTTCCCGCAGCTCGACATGAAGAGATTCGGGAGAAGGTCGCGACGGCCGATTACTACGGGGAGAGCGAGAACCCTGCCAGCGCTCCGCCATCCGACTTTGCCGGCTACTGGTTATGGCTGACTATTTGGACACACATCCACAGTAGATATAGGGCAGCTGCTTAGTCCATGTTTCGAATGCTGTCACCCAAGTGGCCAGATGAATGTGCTCGAGTGCGAAGTGGATATATCCTTACTCCTGTGAACCGACACTGGTCCAGACAAGTGACAGGGTTTTTTCATCGAACTGCTACATTCTTTCTGGAGTCAGACGACGGTGAGTGCACTACGACCTACGCAGCTCGTACAGAGGAAATATCTTGGCAGGGTCTCTCGGCGTGTAGTGGCTTGATGGGACGCGATCACGTCGGTGCTCGCTGCCATTCGACCCGATCCACTCCACTCATGGCTGGCAGGCGGTCTGTCTGATGACGTCACATCCACCACCCCATTGTGCCCTTTTCTGCAACACATCTCAACCAAAGAGAACCAGTGTGGTATTGGTTCTAGACCGAGATCTACGAGGTCGGCACAGGCCATTCTGCTCCATTAGAGCCGACCTTAACGTGAAGGTGCCCAGTTTGACGAGCGACCTTGGCTCACAAGTTAGCACCGTGTCTGGCACCACGTCATCCCCTCTTGGCTTGACAGTTGACCAGCAATACGCCTCGAACGCTGACGACGAAAGACACACACCACTACTATAAATCTTGCTAGATCGCCCCCAGTAACGGCCTTCTTGTATGTTTCTTCCCATTTCAGTAGTAGTGTCAAAGCGATTGTACATACCGAGTACAGATTACATCCATCCGACATCCTCACGACAAACCTAGCCTGCAGCGCAGCGTATTCAGCAACACCCCGTCGAGACAAGAAACGAGAGCAACAGACAACCAATATGGAGCGCTTCGTACCTATAATCCACGCTGTCACTGCGGTTTTTGCAATCATCGAGTTAGGCATTACCGCCTACCGTAAGTCCGACGCCGACCACTTTCCTAGCACTTTGCGGGAAATCGTTAACTTTGATTAGTTGTCAGCCCCTTGTGGGGGACGCCAAGCGTGCTGTCCTTCATGCTCTTCAATTCGATATGGTCTCTCCTGGTCCTCGCCTACTTATTTTTGACTCCCCTCTACTTCGCCCACTTCTTCCACGGTGTCGCGGCTTTGGCCATTGAGTGGATCACTATGATCTTTTGGTTCGCTGGTTCCATCGCCCTCGCTGCATGGTGGGGCGCCCCAAGGTGCGCCGGTAACACATTCTGCGGCTCGACCGAGGCCGCCATCGCATTCGGCTTCTTCATCTGGGTCCTCTTTGCCTTCCTCGTCTTTGTCGACACCTGGGCCTTCCTGCGCGGCCGCGGACAGGGCAGCGCTGCGCATCCCAAGCCCTACGGCGGCGCATAGTGGTAGAGTTGGGAGAGCTGGGATGTCGGGCATGAAACCAAAGTATCAAAGAGAGAGAAAGAGAGTTTGTTTCGACGCCGTCTCATTATGTACCGAACCACGGGGTCTAAAGCCTGATAATGAGGGTAGAGGGAGTGGAGGACGTGCATGATCGCCAAGAAAGACTGGAGGAAGAGCAGGCAATCGCCTAAAGAGATACCCATCGTAATACCTATACAACAGTGCTTTCTGCACAATCCACCTACTGATAAACCCACGGAATAGACCTCGTTCATTCTGCGCTTCTTATTGTGTTTTTCATTCAATTTTGAAGCTTACATCCTTACTATTCCGCATGCGTGCTCAGGTGACACGAAAGCGTGTGTAAGTGGCAAATCGGCTAAACAGCGGTGTCGGCGTCGAGTCACCGGTAACGTAAGGCACGGTAAGATACAAAACGGGCCAACAAGGCCAACCGGGCCGTGTTCCATCGATATCTCCGCGCTTGAGATCAGCTGCTTGCCAAAGCTTCATCTCGGTCTCCATCACTGCATCTCTGCCATACGTACGGTCACTCGTTGAACTTTCGAACTCTCCTCTCGAAATGGGCAAAGTCCACGGTTCCCTTGCCCGCGCTGGTAAGCAGCCGCATGCAAGCATCCTTTGCGCCCGAGAACTGCTGCTGACAGGTGAATGCGCGTCCAGGCAAGGTCAAGTCGCAGACCCCAAAGGTACGTTGGTTCCATCATCGGCTTGTCGCGAATAATGACGCCCTAAACATCCCTCTCGCTGTCTAGGTTGAGCCCCAGGAGAAGCCCAAAGTGCCCAAGGGCCGCGCCCACAAGCGCGAGCAGTACACCCGCCGTTTTGTCAACATCACCACCGTTGGCGGCAAGCGGAAGGTAAAGAGATTCACCCTTGGTTTTTCTTTTCTTTTTTCCTCGTGCCGGAATATAGTTTGGTTACTTACAGATACGCAACAGATGAACGCGAATCAGACCGCTTAGAGGAGGGAGTGGAGGAGCGGGTAAGAGTCGAGAGAAGACACAGAGGGATGATACAGTTTGGGGCGAATGGAGTTGCTTGACGGCATTTGTGGACTCGGCCGGTTGTCTTGTTGCTGGCGATAGGGGAGGCTCATGTTTCGCATCGTTTGGCGGCTGTCTCCAAGCCTGTGTTCCCGGTGGCTAGGCGTTCCGGTTGTGGGATGATATCATGTCTGTTGGGCGATGTTGTTCCACCTCGTCTTGCCGGGCCGTGACTTCTTGTCTATCCAGTATTGATTCGAGCGTTCCGTGTATCCCTTCGTTCCTATTGTACCCCGTACCTGTCCGGGCCATATGTCCTGTGTATTATACGCTTTTAATGAGCACATCCGTGGCTCGCTTGCCCGATTTGAGGTGTCGAATCTAGGCCCGATAAGGCGGTTGAGAAGTACGATGCATCATCATCAACAAGCATTGCTTACCATGTTAACTTACCATGATAAGTTCCTGATACGGGGCAGGGTCCTCTGCCGTTCACCTCGGTGAAGTCGGTGAGCATGAAGCGGCCGAACAAGTTCTGCCGGCCGACCCACAGCTGCCAACCTGCAACGAATTGCGGCCGCGAATCCTAAGGTCCCACAAAACCTTTAGGGTTGGTGCTTGGCACACCAGAATTTCCCAGCAAAAAGCTCCCCCCACTCGCAAAACGAACCGACTCGACAAGTTGCTCGACCGAGTTCCACGACGACAACCCGTTCAACGACAATCGAAAATCGCAACAATGGCTGATCGTGGAACTGGTGCCCGCGGTGGCGGCTTCGCTTCTCGTGGCGATCGTGGTGGTCGTGGCCGTGGCGGTCGCCGCGGTGGACGCCGGGGCGGCGGCAAGAGCGACGAGAAGGAGTGGCAGCCCGTCACCAAACTCGGTCGTCTCGTCAAGGCTGGCAAGATCAAGAGCATGGAGGAGATTTACCTCCACTCGCTCCCGATCAAGGAGTACCAGATTGTCGACTTCTTCCTGCCCAAGCTCAAGGATGAGGTTATGAAGGTGCGCATGGCGGAACTCTCTTGTCGAACCCATTCGCTCTTGGCCGGTTTCTAACGTCGAATTTTTTTTTCCCGGAAAACAGATCAAGCCCGTCCAGAAGCAGACCCGTGCCGGTCAGCGCACCCGTTTCAAGGCCATTGTCATCATTGGTGATTCGGAGGGCCACGTTGGTCTTGGTATCAAGACCTCCAAGGAAGTCGCGACCGCCATCCGCGCTGCCATCATCATCGCTAAGCTCAGCGTCATCCCCGTGAGGCGCGGTTACTGGGGTGCCAACCTCGGTCTCCCCCACTCTCTGCCTACCAAGGAGAGCGGCAAGTGCGGTTCCGTCACCGTCCGCGTAAGTGTTCCAGTCAGATGGGGTGGAGGGGTGGTTGGCTTGGTTTTGGTTGCGGTGGAGGTTGCTAATCACATATTTTCTTCAGCTTATCCCTGCTCCCCGTGGTACCTCTCTCGTCGCTTCTCCCGCTGTGAAGCGCCTCCTCCAGCTTGCCGGTGTCGAGGATGCCTACACCTCGTCTGCCGGCTCGACCAAGACCCTCGAGAACACCCTCAAGGCTACTTTCGCCGCCGTCTCCCACACCTACGGCTTCCTCACACCCAACCTCTGGAAGGAGACCAAGCTCATCAGGAGCCCTCTGGAGGAGTTTGCCGACACCCTCCGGGACGGCAAGCGGTACGCTCACTAAGGTGCTGGTTGAGGGTGAAGCTCAGTCAGCGGGGCGGGGTGCTTTGGGGCGTCTGTGGATTTTGACTTTGCATGGGCTCCGGCAATGGCATAGATTGAGGCTGTCGAAAGTTTAGCACGATCGGCCTGGATCAATATCACGATTTTGTCAACGATGCGTTCTTGGTGCTCGGCCGTCTGTCTGCCGCATACGCTTTCTCAATCAGTATACGTGACTTTTGGGCCTTTTTTTTTTTTTTTGCTATAATGGATCAACTGTGGTGCAGGAAGCAAGGCTTCGGGTGCCTACCCACTACGCAGTATGGCTACCTCGCCCGGGAAAAAAAAAGCAGGTGGCTGGTGGTTTCTAACCCGACAACAGAAGACTGCCGCTTGCATAGCATCCAGGGTTGGTTGGAGAACGGGTTCCTCCCACTCGTCCTCCGTTATAATTAGATGTTTGCCACGTTTTTGTTCTTTCTCTAGGTCGACCCTCGGCCTCGCTTCATGCATGCTCGGATGATAGTTCATAAGTTTAGGGCGTATGCTTAGGACGCCTCTAGTGCTCAGAACCTCATTGTGCATTTGAGCCAATTGTCAAGACACAGCAGTCTATCATACTGCAATGTCCGTGAGTCGTTGTCATTTTTGCTGCTGTCACACTGCAGTATTGATGTCTAATTCTCCGGCGTTCCAAGAACCAGCCCCGTTCACCTGATCTAGATGGACATAGCCGCGGCACAACGACGTTGGACAGCACCGGTCAGTTGGTGCCCAGTGGCTATGGCCGTGTCCTCCAACCTCCTACCTAGTCCGGGACGTGTATTCTCGCCATATTTGCAATTGTGAGCCATATAAAATGCGCATGCGAGTAGCTTAAGATTTAGCTTTTGACCATTGATATTTCCTTTGGCGGCATCTCTCGGCGTCACTACAATCCAAGGCATGGTGCTGGAGGTCATAGACTCCCTTGATTTAGCATATCGGAAGCCATGCGACTACTCTGTAGAATTCGGAACCTTTGTTGACACGGTGAGTATACTCCCTCCAACGGCAAGATTCAACGGACAGGAGCTCACCAATGAATATCTACAGAGTGCTGCAGCGATAAATTCTGGTCCTTGGCCTGCCTTGTGCTCTAGGGCCGTGTCCTCTCCTTGTCCCGGTATCGGATTGACTCGCTCAAGAAATCTTTCTTGAGTGTCGTCCCGTCCAAACAGAACAGACCTGGGCCGACGCAAGGGCCGGCGTCAGTTGAACGTCACGTAACAGGTAAGTAACAGCAGAAACCATGACGACTAGGGTGTTTAGTGGTCCTTTGGTTACAGGAGTGCCCAATATGGTGCTTCCCTACACACGCAGAAGGCTATTCGGAAATGGGTTGGCAGCGAGGTGCGGGAATTGTTTCATGGTTCGGTAAGTCTGAACAGAGTACGTAACGGGTAACCCTATGGTTGGATGTCTTTTACCCCTCCCTCTTAACATGCCTCCGGGAAGAAGTCAGTCTCGCAGCGATATTGCGTGCCATTCCCTCAGAAGGGGTGGCGATGACTGTCACGGTAGTACATATATGCGTGTAGACATGCAACACCGGGACGGCCCGCCTCGTTGAGAGTGACATTGGCGCTTAGAGCTGCTGTGGTGTGAGCTGCGGCGTTAACGTATTCTCCCAAAGCAGACATGATACCGATCCACGGATATGTTCCGCGGTGTGAGGCTTTTCATCCGTATTCGTAGAAGCACGCAGTATCAAAATCCCCAGCTTTCAATGTACGTCTCAGATTTGGCTCCCAACTCCATCCAACCGGCCCGTTAGTCCTGCCCGATATTTCCAGAACCGGACTGCAATGTAGCAACGTGGATGCTTCCGCCGTGAATGTTTTGTTACCTCTGAACAAAACTTATTCGTTCCCGTCCCAGTTAAGCTACATGTTTAAAGGAATACACCACCATATCTTCAGGGTGAAAACATCCCTCGACTACACGCTGAAAGTCGTTATCTGCTTTGTTTTGGAGATCTGCCCAAGAGATGTTCCGCGTGAAGTAGACTCATGGCAAATAATTCAGGGGAGCTCCGAGGATAAACCAGAGTGTCAATAGATTCCCGACAGTTTCGCTACCTTGACCAAAAACCGCAAGACGACTCTAACAAAGAAAGGTCCGCGGGCTCCGTTCAAACCACGTCTTCTCTGTTCGACAATGCATACCAAAGCTGGGCTGAAGCCACTCAGCGACACCTGGCCTGAGTAGTAGAGAGAAAGTTCTTCGACTACCATGCAAGAGAGAGTGGCATAGGTCAAACTTTTCCCCAACCACGCTTTGCAGCTTTTTTTTTTTTTTTTTTAAAAAAAAAGCCACGTCTTCTGCCTGCGTTGTTGGCGCCATGTTGCTCAATATCCATTGTTAAACTGCGACGCGAATGCATGTCAAATGCCACCACCCGTGGCGTATGGTAGTGTATCAAGCCTTGCCTGTCACTGATGTTGGTGGTACGCTGAACTCGAAGACAAGAATGTAGATGAGAGGCTGTTGTCTTGCAGCACGGCACTGAGCGGAAGGTTGCATATTTTGCGGAAGTAGGGAGCATAGATAGAGGGGCATGCATGGAAATCTCCGACGCCAGTGGCTGGCCATGCTTTTATCTAACAGGTTTTGAACGGAGACGACAGTAAATCTTCACCCAAGCCCACAACGAGCAGTGCCAGCTGACTGGAGTTCTCGGGCATGAGGAACAGCGATCTGCCTGTGTACAAGAGCCTGGAGGGTCATGGGAGGATCGTTGCTGGAGTTCATCGAAGATCAACCCGTTCCGAGAAGAGTCCGTCGAGCTAAACTCAAACTGTAGTAATAAGTATCAAATACGGCCGTACAATGGAAATTTGCAACTACAAGTGCCCAGACGATCTCTGTCACAGAGGATTTGAATCTGGTGTTTTCGCGGCAATTACTTTGTCAACCTCGTTGATGCGCAAGTCGTAGAACAAACACCAATTCTTTGCCGGTATATTTTGCTGCTATTGCGAATACGACCGGTCATTATCCGAAGCAGCTGCGTTTGGGCTGGTTTGCAACGCTGGCTGATGTTGGACTCAAACTGTGAACAAATGCAATCCTGTCCACTTTCCGAAATCCCCGTCCGTCGGCAGCCACTCGAAGCGTCCAGAAGGAGTTTCGTCTGGACAATTGGGTTCGGCTGAAAAGAAAGAACATCGCCCGGGCCGTGGTTCATGGGGGGGTGTCATCGCGTCGAATGCGACAGCCGGGAAGGGCAAAGTGCGACGGGAAAATCTACCCATCGGGATGGGAATCTCACACCCGTCATTAGGGGTGTTACCGTGATGACCTGAGTTTAGCCAAACGAATGGGAAGAAATCTGGCTTCTCCTCCTGATAAAGGACAAGGGTGTTGTATTGGCAGGCCGAACGCCAAGGGAAAAAAATTTCGAGCACCTACTCCGTCCGTACTGTGATAACCACTGGGCGACATTTTACCATCCATACAATTGCAGGAGACAGAAAGCCTTCGTAGCGCAGAATGCTTTGAAAGGTCGTGGGATCGGCAGTCTGAGACAAAAGATCTTCCCGGGAGAATCACAATGCCCTTTTACGTCGCGATTCATGCGCGACATGCTGGGGCTAAAGAGCTGAGTTCGTGCGCTCACAAATTCGGTGGGGACTAGCAGCCGTTGCCAGTGGCTGTCGGGTGAGAGCCGAGATCGACCAAGGGCACCGCAACCCCGGCAGTCTCCCTTGTGTACGCTGGAATACCACAGCAAGGGCACCTTTACGTATTGCATACCACCTGGCCGTGCTGAAACCTTGCATTCTCGGTAAGGCACCGCCAGTTTGCAGAATCCTACTGCGGAAATAAGTGTTTCCTTGAGGATATGTGGGTTCGTCCAAGACGGCGATTCGACGCCTTTGTCTCACTGCCAGACTCCAAATACACCCTGCTTGGAATGCAGGAGCCTTGAATGCTGAGAGTCCTGTTCAACCGAGGCAGGCATCGCAACTGAATGCAGCGTTCTGCTCTGCATCGTCCATCAAAGGCCAGTCAATCAGGGCGCAATCCGATTCATTTCCTTTTTTTTTGTTGGACTCCTTCTCCGTACTCGCTTGTTTCTAAGTTCGATCTACCGATTCTGACAATCGACATCTTGCCTCTTTGCGACAGTCTTTGAAACCTCAAATGAACAATAGGGGAAATGATCACTCGCACGAGAGAAAAATCGTGACTGGCAAGACGGTTCCGCATCAGGAAGGTGCAACAAGCCTGGCTAGACGACGCTGGGGCCCCAAAACCCTTCCGTTGCCCAATGGCTGAAGATGTGGGCCCCAGTTCCGTCACGACCCATGGCAAAAAGGTCCGAAAAACGCCCAGTCTTCAATCTACCCCGATCTGGGGGAAATGGAGTCAACCCCATCGTGCCACTGTGTGCCCATCTGGGGCATCTTCGTTCCCCTCATATTCATCCATCGACATCACATGGGCGTCATCGGCGAGGCGTGTGGGAACGCGCTCTTCTCACGCGATCGCCCATTCCGTCGGCCCGTACCAAGCACGCTAGTGGCTCTGCGGGGTGTGGCGTCGGAGCCTCTTAGGAGCTGCGACTTACGCACGCCGAGCCGGCACTCGCAGGCGGGAGTCGTTTCGACGAGCAACGGCGTGGCTTTGCCCTATTGTTTGATGCGGCTTGGCTGCTCTTCCGGTCCTTGGTCGGTGCCCGGAGGTTGGTGGGATTTCGGCTGTGGTGTCCACCCAATGAGCGCCTGGCCGAGGATGTCGATCCTCCATCGCCTTGGCACCAAGCTTGTTAGCGTCTTGGAAGCTTTCGAATATTGGCGATTGCCCTGGCTCTGACCGTTTATTGCTGCGAAGGCCGTTGATCTCGACATCGCGAACGCCATTGCTTCAAAACGAGCAAGGCACACTGCTTCGCGTCGGCCCGGCCAGCATTCCAGAAACTCGGCATCCTTTGCCTTCATTAATTCAGGGGTTTTTGTCCAATGCTACTGCGTTTATGTGCAGTGTAATGTCGCGGCGCACTGCATGCTGGCAATTAAATGGACGCGTACCCGGCCCTTTTAGGTTTCGACCGCACGCTTTTGGGAAGCATTGGCGAGTGGGCTCAGTATACACTACTGCGTACGCTACTTGGTACGGTAATGCACGATTCCTCCAACAAGCCAACTGGGGTTGCGGACATGACCGGGCCTGGGACGTGGGCACACCTCGCCAGCCTCAAAAACAGCGACCCGTGTTTCCATTGAGCCGGCGCCGGGGCCCTTTCTCGCGTTTACCCCAGACTTCATTCGGCGATCTCCCCATTCATCTGGGGATTGCGCGACCTTGGCGCTGGTCTTGGTATTGCGGAGGCGGAGAGGCTGCTTCTCACCAGTAACATGATGTGCTGCCTTGTGACAGACGTTTCTCTACCATCTCCGTTTTCGAACAAAGAGTTTGCTCTTGTGACACGCGCTACGTACTGTGTAATACACCACATAGCACACCGCGTACTTGTCGCCAACGGCAAAAGCAACCACGCAGTATCAGCACCTCCTAGCACTTCTTCACCGTTGTTGGCTTACTCTCCGGCCTGCAACAGCCCAAGTCCCTCGTGACGGCGAGGAAAGAAGGTGTTGTATCCACCTTATAAGCCATCTAGACGGAGATTTCGATCGCATTAGCGCCGAGAGGCGGCTCCCATTTTGTCAGCACAATAGGCAGGATCAGGGACCTGCGTGTCTCCAAGAGGCTTGTCCCCTGACATTGCCCCGGTATTCCTCCATCGTCCGAACAGTTAACGCGCTAGGGCTCGCCAGGATTTTCAACCCACCGTCTCCAGAGGAAACGGCGACCCGGAACACACTGTGCAGGGAAGTAGCCTGTTCTGCAAAAACGGGAGCGAAAAGACACTGTATGTATGACCGCATCACACGAATGCGGCAGAGTTTCCGGCGCCCCAAACTGTGTCGAACAGCCAAGTAGGGGCATGATGGTTCGGAGGAACGCTGTGTGTCCATCGACCCCCGCCGCAATATCCCGCCCGGCCCTGGCACCCCCCCAAGAGGAGCGAACCTTCGATATCCATCTGTCCGGGAATATGCACCTCGACCCTATCACAGACCGCTCCAGACTGTCCCTGTCAGCGACACGCGCTTGAGTGGCAGGGGGTGTGGAGGGCCCTGGTCTCCGCGACCCGCTCACCCTCTCAATGGGTCGCATTGGAGTGCCGTCTGATTTGACGATCCCAGAACGATCATTGTTGCGTTGCGACGGCAAACCCCAGTACCAACAAGCCATTGTGCATCGGCGGTAACCCCTCTGACGGTATATGAGCCGTCACCTCCCTCTGCCGCTGTCTCACCCTGGTGTTTTCTCCCTTGGGTCTCTTGCTTTCACCTCGTGGATTTTTTTCTTCCCCTTCAACCCACCGTGCAAAACAGGTCGCAATTCGTGGAGGCTTGTTGATATCACAGTCAACAACCGAGCCCAGACATTTTCCCCCGTTCCTTTCTGAGCTTCTCAGTTAACCAACACACGAGACACAATGGCCGACACGGCGCAGCAACCTCCGGCGGTCGAGAAGGACGTCGGCCAGACCACGGGTGCCGCGAACCCCAATGGCAACACGGTTCATCAGCGGGCTGCCTACGACGCCCGGAACCCGATGGCCCTTCTTCACCAAGACGACCAGGCGCGTCTGCCGGCCTTCGGTGGTGAATTCCAGCCCGGTCTTTGGCGCCCGATCGAGCACCGCAAGTTCGCCAACCCCGCGCCGCTGGGTCTCTGCGCTTTCGCCCTGACCACCTTCGTGCTGTCTTGCGTCAACCTGGGTGCACGCGGCGTGTCTGCGCCCAACATCGCCGTCCCTCTCGCCTTGGGCTATGGTGGTCTCGTTCAGCTCCTCGCTGGCATGTGGTAAGTTGTGGGAGCATGATGCGCCCAATTGATATACGCCTGGCTCTGGTCGTGTCTGTTCTCCATCGCTAACATTGGCACTTCCTAGGGAAATGGCCGTCGGCAACACCTTCGGTGCCACTGCACTCTCGTCTTACGGCGGTTTCTGGATTGCCTACGGTATCATGCTGACCCCTCACTGGAACATTACTGGACCTGGTGGCCCGTACGCGAAGCTGGCGGACCAAGATCCCCGCATGGCCAACTCTGCGGTCGGTTTCTTCTTGACTGGCTGGTTCATCTTCACCACCATCCTGCTGCTGTGCACTCTGCGCTCGACCGTCATGTTCTTCCTGCTCTTCTTCACCCTCGACCTCGCCTTCCTCATGCTCGCCTGCGGTGACTACGCCCTCAACAACAACGCCGACGCCGCGGCCCTGAAGCTCCAGCGCGCCGGCGGTGGTTTCGGCATCATTGCCGCGTTTTTGGCCTGGTACAATGCCTTCGCAGGTATCGCCGACAGCAGGTACGTTAACATCTCTTTTATTTTTTTTTCCTTTCCTCCCATGATTCCTTGATTTTGTGTGCAAGATTAGCCACCATCGTCATGGTCGCGATTTAATCCCTGCACCGATTAAGCCAAGCCGCCATGGCGCGCCACCACGCCCCCATCCCCCGCACCTATGGACGTCTTGCACTAGCGTTTGCCCTATTTGGATCCGTCGAGAGAACTCGATTGGCTAACACAAGATCCTCTCTTAAAGCAACTCGTTCTTCCTCATCCCCGTCTTCCACTTCCCGTGGTCCGAGAAGGGTCGTGAGGCTCGTCTCGCCAAGACCGCCAGCCGCGCCACTGCTGCTTAAAATGGCCTGACGCTGGGGGGTGTTGCTCGGTTTATACAATCGATTTTTAAAACTATAATTGAACGCTGGTTTTGGATTGCGTCTTGTTTGTGTGAGCGGGATCTGCGACTGCTGCTTGCCTGACTTGCCAATTTGGGGTGGGATATGGTCAATGTTCCCTCTTTTCCCCTTTATTGTGTCGACACGGCGCAATTGTGGAGTGTGGGAATCCGGGAAACCGGCATGGTGGAGTGGAAGAGGGCGAGATTATGTCCGCTGTAATAATTAACCCAAGAGATGGAGAGATGAACGCTGTGGTTCTCGCCCACGTTGTGGATCTCTCGCGTTAACGTCTGTCCACATTTCCCCATTTTCGCACCAGTCTTCGTTTCCCCGTATTTGTGAGAGGATAATGTGGCCCGGCCAGCAACGGTAACCCCGTCATCCTGCATCAAATTACATGGGTAGCCCAGTGACGGTTGTGGAGAGCAAATTATGCTTTTGTCCGTCTCCATCTAGCTGCTGATGAAGATTCGGTGGCCGACCGGCAAGCGACTCTCCTTCGTCTTCTCGTCGATCGTCCCGGTGTGCCTGGTGAGTTTGCGCAATAATGGAAGGTCCTAGCCTTGGCGCACGTGAGGCCAAGGTTCAAATCAGACGAACAGGGCCTCCGCTACCTAGCCACGCCAGCCAAGCCAGCGCAGTCACGATTTGTTGTACAGGAAAACGGCATGATCTTGCTCATGTCGTGAAAGTATAACTTGCCATCATGTTGTGCATAACTGCATCATTCCCCTTGTTTTTCTCTTTTCCTGCTGCCGTGCTGTTAAGGCTACTCCTGAGCTCCACGAATTTATGTTCTGATAATTGCAACTTTGACGTGTCCAACATGCATCGTCATGTGTCCTGGGCACCGTACGCGTCCTCCTACAAAGCTCGAGCATTTGGAGCGGCGCAATAGCTCTCCTTTTCAGCTCGCCGTCCTGGACGATCATCGCGAACACTACGTTCCACAGCGTGTGGGTCGCATTGCACATGACACCTACCTACTACTGGTAGTTAGCCGCCCAGCACCGCGGTTCAGACGACTTTTTGTGTCTCCCTGAAGTTCCTCACCATGAACAACAGGACTGTATCGTACTCAGGTACTCAAACGCTCCCAGGTTTGCACCACTGCCGCTTAACCGCAGCAAACGATGCCATGCTGGTTGCAGCAGCAGCGACCACCGGCGTTACCTCAATATCACGACCATGACAGCACCCTTTTAACGCTTTGCAAAGGAAACCTCCCCTCCCTTTCCAATGACCGTCACCACATATAGTTCCGTCGCCGATGCCTGCAGCCACCAATCATGCTTAGAATTGCTGACAACCTTGGAAACTTTCCCGAGTTTGCTCCTCACGTCTCAACTGAGCGACCTTGAAAAGGTCACATGGCTCGCTTACCTTTGTCACCACGTCGCCTCTCTGTGGAGTCCTAGGGACAGCGCAAAAAGAAACGAAAGACCGTGTCGCGAGCAGCTTGAACGTAAAGTCCCGTCATCAATTACCGGCTGGATGCTGGTCTATGAAACCATACCGACATTTGTTGGTGTGGAGAGGCGGCGAAGATGATTGAGCTAACTCGCACTATTGACGGCAAGACAGTCGGGACCAGCATGAAGCAAGCAAAACAACTACAGCTGTCCGGGTCATGAAGAGCTAGAGGAGTTGAGACGGCTGATTGTGTGCCTATTGCAAAGAAGTAGGTAACATCCATAACTGAAGAAATACGGATTTGTACAAGCATGACTGGACACCTATTAAAAGAGAGAAAAAGAGAAGAATGGGTAAAGTAAACTGAGCTCGATGTCGCCCAAGCAAAAGTTTATGACAAGAGTGGGATTCGAACCCACGCCCTTTCGGACCACGGAATCTTGGAGTAGATTTGGATTAAGGGTAAACCTTAACGTGGCGCCTTAGACCGCTCGGCCATCTTGCCTTATTGCTTGTTGACAAACAACGTGTATTAGATAAACATATAAACGCATGTTGCGATTCCTCACAATCCACCTGTTACGTCTTGCACAGAAAAATCTCAGAAGCCCCCGCACATTGTCGACATGACATCGATAGTAAGTTAACCAAATGAAAAGTAGAGTCTAAAACGTATTATCCAAATGGCAAGGCATGGTAAATTACACAATATCCAAATCACGCACCCCCAAAACCGCGTGTTAGAATCTCCGTGATGTCGCAACCTGGTGCGAATCCGAGATTGGCCATGAATTGGGGATCTGCATCCGCCGCATCGGTGTATTCTATTGAAGCGAGGTCATCGAGCAGCGCATCTACGTCGGGACTGGGTCCGAGCCCCGTGTGAGGGATCAGATGGTAAGGAGGAGGTATTTCGCCGTGAGATGAAGCCGCTGCTGCCGACACCCCGGACATGGCAGCCATGTCATTCTCAGAACGCTGGGCGCGCGCGTCACTGTTTTGGGTGATGGTTAAGGTTGAGCCGGGATAGTGCGACTGGTAAAGTTCCCTCATGTCTCGACCCGAGAAGGAATTATAGTCTCTGCTGGTCAGATGTGGTTGCCGATGCGCTCTTATCGGGCTGTTGTTGTAAAGGGACGGCGTGAGGGTGGCTTGGTAGTTCGCCAGGGAATTGCCTGGCCCAAAAGTGTGAGGTGAAGTTGGAGACAGCGGATCTTGCGTCCTTCGAGAAGCGGGGTTTGGACGTGAGCGGCGAGAAGTGCACAACCGCCTACCCCCAAAGGGCATAAAGGAGAAGGCTGATACCAGACTTTGCAACGAGTCCTGACCTTGCTCACCGCAGCGGGACGTATAGTCCTCATTCTCCAACGATGCCACACACGTGTACAGAATCGGAGGCGTGCTAGGTCGTCCAAACAACCGCTGATATTGACCCAGTGTGTCCTGAAGCAGAGGCAGAAGCGTTGCTGCGCGATGAGGTTCAATGATGGCGCTGGCCCAGAGGTAGGTCGCTCGAAGCAGATAAGGCGTTGGGACAGGAAAAGCACCACATGACGGCGAAAGGACGAAGTTGCTAAACGGTAAGTTGGGGTCTATCGCCTGTTGCAGTTGAGGGACAAACGTGCTCGATGAGTCTCGGGCCATTGTCCCTTGCCTCCTCATCGACACTTCCTCGGCGAGTATCTTGATTATGGCGTAGAGTTGGTTGAAAGTGCTCAGGCGGAATGCAGGACTGCGCGACGAACAATAGCCAGTGTCCCCGAGCCCGAAACCATCACAAGGCGTCCATGGCTCCCACTGGTCAGGCCCAGTCTCGGATACTGGTGACATGGCAGCGACGTCTTGCGGCCTCAGATGGGGTGGTCTGCCGTATCGAACCGAAAGAATTGTGTCGAGCATGAAACATGACATCAAGGCGAGCCGGGCCCTCTGACTATCTTGGTCCGGAGCGCCATGCTGGGCTGTGTCTGAATCAAGTAGAATTCGGGTTGCGGAGCCGATCAACAACCCGGCGCCAGTCAACTTGTCTTGTCCCAGGTTGACGAGGCTGAGTAATAGGAAAGCTTGGGCATGGTGGATTTGGAACGATTCTTGCTCCAAGGGAAGGAGACCTCGCGCAATGTCATAGATCCTGCCTGCAGGGAACTTTGACGGGTTTGCGTGACCGGATGAAGGTTTCGAGCTGCCAGCATCCTGAAAGGATGCCAACGCTAAGGCAGCCCATAAAGCGGCATGGATTGCAGACGACTTATCTCTTGGGTCAATGGTGAGCCCCTCGTCCGGGTAAACGTATGATGCCTGGAAGAGGTCTTGCTTTTCGAGAATAGGTAGCCATGAATGCGTGTAGGAAAAATATATGTCAAGCAAGCGCCAATGATTGGGGGGAAGCCTAACGCGCCCCGATGACGCTTCTGGATGTTGATGCATGCCATCTGATGATGATTGTCTCGGCTGTTCTGTGCTCGGCGGGCAGTGCCCGAAGCTTCTTCGTCGCAAGTTTGGTGCCTCCTCCATGACAGAAGTGGCATCTGGAGCGGCTGAATCTGACTCAAGACGTGCTCGAATTTGATTGCCTTCCGTGTCGCTCGCATCTGCTGAGGGGGAAAGACCGTGCTGTTCCGGCGAGGGCGCCGCCGCTTCCCCTGACAAGATTCGGTCTATCCGTCTGTGGACCCGGCTTTTCCTCCACCTCTTCTGCAAACGGTCCGCCCCGCCAGGGTCTCGTCCTGCCAGTATTGGGACCCCATGGCCGCCATCCTGAGCGAGGAGGGCACCCAAGGTCTCCTCACTGCCAGGTACCTTCTCGAGAACCCAGCCGAGGGTCAGCTCGAGGGTGCGAATATACCCAGTTTGGACCCCCCTCTTTTTGGGGCTCACATCATAAGAACATGGTCGGTTCTGGGATATGCAGGATTGACAATGGGGTTGTTTGCCATCGCACCTCTCTCGTGCCGCGCGGCACTGGTCGCAGGCTCTGGAGACTCTTTGACGTTTGACGGGAGCTGGTTGAGCCGCAGATAACGCCGTCTCGGCCTGGCCAGAGGGAACCCCGTTTAGATTGTGGGGTGTCTCATTTTCGGCCACCCTCCGCTTCGGTGGCATCATGGAAAGCGTGGGCGCGCCGGATGGCCGACGCAGACTTACACCAACGCCAGAGTCGCCGATGTACCATATCCGTCGGCCAAGACCATCCCTAGCCGACAGGTCGCCGCCTGGATTCCGGGTCCTGGAAAAAATCAATGCCGTTGATCAATTTACCGCTGTCGGAGGTCGTCAAGTAAAGACGGGACCTAGAGTCGGGAGGAAGGTGCATGCGGGTCCACAAGAATGATTCGCGGAGAAGCTCTGGGGAAGTGGCCCGGGCCTATGGATCGACCTTGTCTGGCATTCATGGGTATGCGTGCAGTTTCTGGGATTGTTTCGGCCACGATTCAACCCTTGTCAGAGACTGAAGCCTGGATGGAGATGGCTGAGCCTATGTCGCTAATGTCGTCTGAACTGTCGTCCCAAATGGTGACAGAACATTGGCCCATAGCGCCAGACGGAAGGGGTGGGAGAGGGGAAAAGTAATTAAACGAGCGGGGGATTTGCAGGGTGAACAATTATCCTGCCAAGCAAAGGCTGGGCCCCTGCCAGAGTACTCTGTAGTTTGGTGCTTCGCATCACCCCACCCCCAGGTGTTCCAGAGCTGTCAACCGAACGTGAGGAACCCACTTGCGTGCATCCAACCTCAAGTCCCTGGTCCAGACGAGATTCGCACATTGTGAATCGGTACCTTGTCGCATGATAGCAGATCTCAGTTCTGTTTCAGTAAGAGCTGCTGCTGTTGCGGGAATCGTACCTTTTGCCTGGTCGTGCGCAACACCCTCCTCGGTTCGGGCCGTTTGCCTAATATCCACCAGGTTTCTTCCTTTGGCCACATGTTCGGTTGACACGAGGAGGACTCGACCCCTCGGACCCGGGCAACACTTACCGCACCCAGGTATTTGGCAGATGCCCCTCACTTCCTCGGCAATCGCCGAATCTCGATCAACAACGGTACTGGGAATGACGTCGCCCGTCGTTACCGGTGTGAAGCGGTCCTACGCCGTGATGGCGTCCTCTTGGGGCGGGCCGTCCCAAAGCTCAGCTGCCGAACCATTTCCGGCATCCCGGTCATTCTCCGATGAGGGCAGGGAACCTGTTTGTCTACCGCCGCTCCAAGCATCTTCAGCCCTGACCGCCGGTTCAAATCCTCGAGGTAAAGCTGTCCATCATCTCGCCCCGAACCGCACCATACATGCCACGCCATTTCCGGCACTCCCTCTTCCAAACAGCTTTGCTGATGCTTCCCAGACCACCGCCCAGCGTATCGATATACAACGCGCAAAGTCTTCCACCCCGCAGTTGCACGCTACGATGCCGATGCGTCCATCATTATTGCTGGCATCCGTGGTGCCGGAAAGACGACTCTTGCTGTTATTGCTTCCTCGGCCATGAACCGCAAAGTCGTCGACCTCGAAATGGCTTTTCGTGAAGCCACGGGTTTCTCCAGTCCCACCTACAAAAAGACACACGGCGCCGCTGCCTGCCAAACGCGCGAAGTCGGCATCCTGTACGAGGTCCTCGAAAGGCACGGCAAAAACGCTGTCATTGTCTGCTCCTGGATCGAAAAGGATATTCAATTGGCCCTGGAGAATCTCCAAAGAGTACATCCTGTTATCTATATCCTGCGCGATCCGAAAGCCATCCAAAGCCACCTGAGGATCGAGAGCCTCCAGAAAGCCCGCGACATCTTGGGTGCGAGCGGCACCTTCTTCAGGAAATGCACTCGATATGAGTTCTTCAATGTTTCGGAGGACTACAGCATACCCGATGAATTCGCAAGCGAGCGCCCGCCTTCGCCCTCCGTCGACCTTGACCGGCCAACAGCACCGTACCTGACGCTCAAGCGAGCCGAGAGACACTTTCTCAAATTCCTGTCGCTGATTCTACCAAGCGGCTCCATTCCTTTCATCGAGTCGGCCTTTCCGCTAGCTGGAGTACCTGCTGAAGGGAGACAATTCACTTACGCCATCTCTGTGCCACTTTCATCATTCGCTCGGGGCGGGGTGGATATCCAGGAGCTCGAGACCGGCGCTGATGCTATAGAGATCGTCGTAGATGATCTCGTTACTGATAATGCCAGTCAATTGCGTTTCGCGGCCGACATCCCGACACACCGAGCCAGCGAAATCAGTCGAGCCGTGGCCCAATTCAGACGAGATACCGTCATCCCCATCTTCCTTCATGTGGTGTTTCCCGAAGCGGCGTCGTCCGACGAGTCACTGCGCTCTGTCTACTTATCATACGTACAACATAGCCTGCGTCTTGCGCCCGAGTACGTCACTGTTGACCTAAGGCTCGACAGTGATGTACTTACAGGCATCATTGGCGCAAAGGGAACTTGTAAAGTCGTGGGTAACCTCCAGCTATGGGACTTGGATTCTCCCCAGTGGAACGCCCCTTTCTGGCGATCGTACTACGAAAAGGCACAAGAAGTCGGTTGCGATCTCGTAAGGTTCACAAAGAGGGCAGTAAGCGCTGCTGACAACCTGGATGTGCGGCTCGTCCACTATGCCGCGGAGTCGGCTCTGGGATCTAAGCTGCCGCTCATCGCCTACAACACAGGGGTACTTGGACGGACTTCGGCATGCTTCAATCAGGTTCTTACGTCGGTCACGCCAGAGGGCTTGCGCGAAGAGCACTCCGGGACTGCATCCGAAGCCACCGCCGCCCTGTACCCATCACTCACAGCCCGAGAGGCAACTCAAGCCCTATACTCATCTTTCTACTACCACCCCATGAGACTCTATGTGTTCGGTGCCAATGTGAGTTATAGTTTATCTCCGGCGATGCATAACGCCGCTCTCAAGGCCTGCGGGATCCCGCACCACTATGAGCCTCACTCCACGAGCAATATCGCAAGTCTTCGAGAGCTCGTCAATGACCCGCATTTTGCCGGTGCCTCGGTGGGATTGCCTTTCAAGGTTGAGATTATCAGCCTTACACATTCCCTCAGTCGGCACGCCAAAGCCATTGGTGCTGTCAATACACTGATTCCCATACGGGATATCAACCAGGATGGCAGTATCCCCGAGGACGCTTTGCTATCGAATGGGAGAAATCTGGCTGGCCCAGTGAAGGCACTTTACGGGGAAAACACGGATTGGATTGGGATACGAGCGTGTATTCGCCGGGGCCTCTCCCCAGCCAACGCCGTGCGGCCAAGCAGTTCGGGGCTCGTCGTTGGCGCCGGCGGGATGGCCCGGGCTGCTGTCTACGCGATGCTGCAGCTTGGGGTCAAACACATTCTCATTTTCAACCGAACCCTTGCCAACACGGAAAAACTTGTCTCACACTTTGAGACGCTGCTGTCGCGTAACGGACTGCCTTTGTTCAGCGCCGGCGCCAGATCGAAGGAGCCAACAAGGTTCCACATCATCCGGTCTCGCGATGACCCTTGGCCTGAGGGATACAAACGTCCCACCATGATTGTCTCTTGCATCCCGACACATGGAATTGGCGGCAACCCAGCACCAGATTTCACCGTTCCTAACCATTGGTTGGAGAGCCCCACTGGTGGTGTCGTCCTCGAGCTTGAGTACAAGACGCTGAACAGTCCTCTGATGGAACAGGTCCGAAAAGAGGCCCACCGCGGCTGGGTGGCAATGGATGGGTTGGACCTCCTCCCTGAGCAGGGCTTTGCTCAGTTCGAGCTCTTCACTGGACGTCGAGCACCACGCCGCCTGATGAGGCGAGAAGTTTTCAAGGCGTATCCTGATGATCACGGGCGCTCCAACTTTGCACGGCTAGAGCCCCGGCTTAACAACATAACCACCCAAGAATCTTAGAATCTCGATACCTTTGGGAGAGCAATGATGTCGTCTTGGTGAGGCGAGGTGTATGTAGTCCTACAATTTGGACAATGCAGCGCATCGTCCCTTGGGTCCCTGGGGTTATCCAGATACTTAGCTTCCTCGTCTTCCTCGAGTGTTAAAGTGCTGTGCAGGTTACGCAATTCGCTAACTCATACTGCCACGGCATGTTGGCCAATCGACCTCGACGCCGGTGTTCATCGCCTCGGCCGCTAGGCGATGCTGTAGTACTCCACACGACAGCCATTGATACGCGGTTGGCGACTTGTCGTTGCCGTGCTTCAGGTCGGCGTTCAATACGCGGAGGACAAACTGACCGACAGCATGACAGTGGGTTAAGAGCAATAATTCCTCTTGCGTTTCTACTAGCACTGGGAGTAGCCGAGGCTGCCGTTGACTCCGGCAGAGCATTCACCCTGACTGCCGGCATATTTGCCCGTAGTGACTCCCATGGGTGGGGTCTTCAGGGGTGAGGCAAACAACTATTGCCGAGTGAGCTTGCGGGGAACAAGGATCGATGATGCTCGTTTCTCAAAACAGTGATTTCCTGTGCTCATTCCAACCCATCATCGACTACACGCGCAGTTAGTGCGGTGTAGGTCTTCTCGGTTCAACGTTTTTCATACGGAGACAGGCGGGCAAGTCTTGGCCACGAGATCCATGTGACAAGCCCGTGCCAATCCCCTGAATGGCGAAGGGCACAGCCAGGGTGGACTCCGAGTCTTCGGCACTGCACAATTGCTGGACTGGGGTAGCGGAAGCGTTCGTACATGATACATTAATCATTTCTTCCTATAAAAAAAAGGGCTGGTAGCCTGGGGTTCCCAAAGAAGGTCCAGTTTCCCCAGACTTGACCCAGCTCCCTTTCCCCGTGGGGTTGCTGCCAATCCGACTCCGCTCCGCTGCACAACCCTCATCATCACTCAACAGGGCTGTACGATGACGCTCCTGGCGCTGAAGGAGGACCGGCCAACGCCAAAGGCCGTCTACAACTGGCGGGTCTATGCCTGTGCCGCCGTTGCTTCTTTCGCATCATGCATGATTGGGTACGACTCAGCCTTCATCGGCACCACACTTGCTCTCCCGTCCTTTACCGAGGAGTTCGACTTTGCTTCCTATGACCCGGATGCGCTGGCTCTGCTCCAGGCGAACATCGTCTCGGTGTACCAAGCAGGAGCCTTCTTCGGCAGCTTGTTTGCCTACGGAACCAGCCACTTTCTCGGTAGGCGCAAGTCTTTGTTCGTCTTTGCCGGGATATTCCTCGTCGGCGCAGGCATCATGCTCGCGGCGAGCGTGGAGAGAGGGTTAAGCACCATTCTGGCTGGACGGGTCCTGGCCGGAATCGGGGTTGGCGGGGCGTCTAACATGGTGCCCATCTACATCTCGGAGCTCGCCCCTCCCGCCGTCCGGGGGCGGCTCGTCGGTATCTACGAGCTGGGCTGGCAGATTGGAGGGCTTGTCGGCTTCTGGATCAACTACGGCGTGAACACGACCCTTGCCCCGACACGCTCGCAATGGCTTATCCCCTTCGCGGTCCAGCTCATCCCCGGAGGTCTCTTGTTCTTAGGGGTTTTCTGGATTAAGGAGTCCCCGAGGTGGCTGTTTGCGAACGGCCGGAGGCAGGAGGCCATGGCGAATCTCTGCTGGATCCGTAACCTGGAGCCCACTGATCAGTATATCATTGAGGAGGTCCAGTATATCGACCAAGATCTCGAGAGGTTCGAGCGGGAGGTCGGCAAGGGTTTCTGGAAGCCATTCCTTGCCCTCAGGCAGCGGAAGGTTCAGTGGCGCTTCTTCCTCGGTGGCATGCTCTTCTTGTTTCAGAATGCCAGCGGTAAGATACACACTGCGATCGCCAGAGCTCAAGGAGAGAGAGCGTGGAGAGGCGAAAGAGAAGGCCACGGCTGACAATATCTGACAGGGATCAACTCCATCAACTACTACAGCCCGACTGTGTTCCGCAGTATCGGGATTACCGGCACGAACACCGGGTTCCTGACTACGGGCCTGTTTGGCGTTGTCAAGACGGTGCTAACGGTGATTTGGCTGCTCTGGCTCGTCGATCGCGTGGGCCGGCGCCGCATGCTCTTCATCGGTGCCGCGGGCGGTTCGCTGTGCATGTGGTTCATCGGAGCCTACATCAAGATCGCCGACCCGTCGGCGAGCCAGGAGGGTGGCGGCGGCAGCATGTCAAGCGCCGGTATCGCCGCCGTCTTTTTCTTTTACCTGTGGACAGCCTTCTACACGCCGTCCTGGAACGGGACGCCCTGGGTCATCAACTCGGAAATGTTTGACCAGAACACACGCTCGCTTGGGCAGGCATCGGCGTCGGCCAACAACTGGTTCTGGAACTTCATCATCTCGCGTTTTACGCCGCAGATGTTCCTCAAAATGGAGTACGGCGTCTACTTCTTCTTTGCATCTCTGATGCTGCTCTCTATCATTTTTGTCTTCTATCTGATCCCGGAGACCAAATCTATCCCACTCGAGTCGATGGACCGGTTATTTGGAATCAAGCCGGTGCGCAAGGCTAACAAGGTGCTCATGGAGGAGCTCGGGTTCCGGGGGTCGGGCGTCGCAACTGATGATGCGTCCTTGTCCGTGGATGAGGAGGCGAAGCAGGGCCGACTGGAGAGGACCGAGAAGGTGTGAGAGTTTGATAAAAAGATTTACATGGCTTCGGGCAATGTACAGTACAGGTTTAACTTAGGTGCTTGCGATATTAGGACAGGTTTTCACTATTTGTCCAAGAGTGCGTGAAGTAATTTTCTACCTGAGCAGTTCAGGGCTAAACCTGCTAGACTCATGTGTTTTTCTACGGACCGTATCCCGATTACCACTAAGATAGACCGGGACAAGTGCACCGCCAGTTTCAAATAAGTTCAATCAGGGGCGCCGCTTGAGAAGGGAAGCTCAATACTCTCTGAGATTAGTGTGGCACGGCGACAGATATGGTTTGGGGCTTGCATGGTGTCGATTAGAGAAGGGAAGGCTCTTTGGAATTAATGAATGATCGCACAGACGCGAACTTAGGGGAATTGTCTAACAGATATATCTATTCCTCTAACAAAGGGACGGCTCTGATAACTAGATGGATCACACACCTGTCAGGCCGCCGCACAAAAACCCCTAGTGATCGTAATTCGACCCTTGGTACTAGCCCTGAGTTGCTGTAACCTCTGGCATCTGGTGTATTGTATTGGATATTCTCTGAATCCTTCGGGCTCTAGCTAACAACATCTCTCAAAGCACCGCCGATTTTTTTGGCATCATATCAAGGAAGTACATGACCAGCATATAACACTCATTGCTTCGATATTTGTGCTAACCTGGCAGCGATTGCCTTCTTAACTTGACCGACAGGGAGTTCACTGGTCTTTCGGCCGGTCCAATACTTGTCCTGTCCGATCGCGGTCAGACGGGTAGAGGCGTGGGGCATGTTCAGAAGCGTCAACTCACCTGCTCAATTCCTTGCCAAATAAGCGCCTCGGTCCCAAGGATGACTTGCCACCCCTCAGACTCGGCAAGGGCACCGAGGGCAGTGTACGGAGAGGGGTTGTAGCACATCTCCAAGATTGCTCCCTTCCTCTCCTTCCGAAGCATGACCTCGACAATTCGCCTCAGCACTCTCTCACCTTCCGTCACAGGGGGGAAATCCGGTATGCAGGCGACAATCGCTCCCGGGCCCTCAAGCCCCTCTGCTTGCTCCGCTGTCTCGACATGGACCAGGCGGGCTCCGTAGGAGCGCTTGCTGCACTCGGCTACGACGGCGGCGATCTCGCTCTTGTCGCGACTAACGACGTAGATGCAAGTGGCCCTGAGCCATTTGTGGAGGGCGTAGATGGCGGACCGGGCAGCGCCGCCTCCGCCAATGACCATGGCGGGCCGGTTCGCGTAGACGGAAGGGTCGGGAACGTTCTGTACGAAGGACTCGCGGATGCCAATGACATCGGTGTTGGCACCGCAGAACAGGCGGCGGCCGTCTGGGAGGTGCCGGAGGAACAGTGTATTACAGGCGCCCACATCGCGGCACTCTTCCGTGAGCTCATCCAGATGGGGGATAATGGCGACTTTGTGTGGCATGGTGACGGAGGCCCCTGTTCGGCGACATTTCGTTTAGTGCCCAGCCACGCAGTTACACACACGGAGATTCTCGGCGCTGCAGGATGAGACGTACCGTAGAACTGGGGGTGCCGTATCAGTCGCAGGAAGAGGTCCATATCTGTCGAATCCAACCTGATCTGCTCCCAATTCAAGCCAAGCTCATGATAGACGACGTCGTGTAAAAGGGGAGACATGGAGGCCGCGAGTTTCTTTCCAAACAGAAAGCCATGCTTGTCAAGCTTGTTAATCTGCGAGTCCAGGCCCAGCACCGACGTAGGCTGGTGCTCTCTTGTTACTGTGGCCGTAGTGGACATCTTGCTTAGGTGTGTGCGTGTGATTGTCGATGGAGATCGCGAATAGGGAACATAGGATGAGTTCTCAGTAGCCAGAAATGGGAGGGGCCCGAGATGGTTAAGGTCAGGATGTCCGTGGATTACCGGTGTCCGATGCTCAAGGCAACCTTGCAAACGAACCGGAGATGGCGAGTAACCGTCAAGAAGTTCGTCCTCAGGGTCTACATGAAAAAGACACCTAGGTACCTTTGGTTTTAACTCGAACGTTGAAAAGCCCGCCGTGGTCCGAACGAGCCATGTTACCGCCTGTCGTGCCTGCCTCTGTAGAGGACGCCGGGACTCCGTCCGCCGAGGGGTGGGGCGGATGGAGACGGAATGGGGAGCCAGGGGCTCCAGTTTGTTCAACAGACGCCCATAGACCCGGAAGGCGGGATGTCATTCAACCTGCCAGTTGCCGGCGGGTGTGACGTGGAACAAGATGCATCCAGCCTGTCCTGCATGCCAAAAAAAAAAAAAAAAAAAAAAACTGGTGTAGCGCATGCATCATGCTGTGTGCTCTACTCTACACACTGTAGGTGTGGCCCGCGCCTCTAACATAAGCATGCAAAGAACAAACGTCCGGACATCCAATGAATGTGGTCCACATTGGCTAGATTGTTGCAATGTCTCTCCTATTGCGCGTGTGTGGTTGCTTTGTCGATGCTTACCTGCCATGATTTGACCAGGCTTGGCTAAACATTTATCCAGGGGTCCAATTGGCCAATGACCCCAATTAACTTCCACGCTTGGTCAGGCACGCACGTACGCACGCAGCCCGCTTCAAGTCCCCCGCCTTCCCTATCCTGTCTGGGGCTCCAATTCTGGCATGACTGAAAGCTTTCCCATCGACTCGTGCCTTCTGTACCCACCGTGCCTTCTTCCTGCGAATGAATGGGTTTGCGTATAGGAGCATACGGGCGGGAGCGGAATTCAACGCTTAATACCGGGAAGAAGCATTATCCTATCCGACAGGACCTGGGAGTCTTCTTTTACTTTTCTGCAGTCCAGCTTTGGCCGTGCTCGCTTATCTTCGGCCCCAGTCGTCACCTGGATTACCGCGTGCTCTGCTGCACGGAGCCTGCTGAGATGCGTGACGTTATCACAGGCTGCAATCTGTATGTTCGAATTACACCAAACATACCGTCACTGGCACACCGCTAAACGCCGCCATCCTGCCTGCTACAGGGGAAGTTGGCCGCTTTGGGGCCTGAGCAGGTAAAATACAATTTTAATGATGATTCTTAGGTACGTACCTATATGTCTAAGGTACCATATGACTTTGGTCTGGTTCACAATTTCTGTGAGCTCAGGGTATCCAATTGGTCTGTCATGGCTCGCTTAGAAACAAAGGTAGTCAGATGCTCACTATCAGTAGACAAGTATAATCCCCGTGTTGAAGACTAACCGACTGTCAGGGAGTATATACCAAACCATTATGGCCGGGAGCTTCGAGAGTCCGAGACTGTCAGCTTCATCTCGTAGGTGTTATCTGCATGCAAGTTCATACCAGGTACCGTACACGAGACACGGGAAAAAGATGGAACATGCGGCGCACCCATCCGGAGCTTGGCCTCACCTTAAGCTCCCTCCTGTGCCAGGCCCTGGTACAGGTAGCCAAGTACAAAACCTGCCTGTTAATTTCTTCAAGGGTCAAAGTTTCATGGGTTCTTTCCGGAAAAGTTGAGTCCCGTCAACACCGCAGGTCCCAGCGCCTTCCCATCCCTCCACTTCCCTTGATTCACTCAATTCCCTTATTTAAGGCTGCACACTCCGTGGCCCCTCGACATTGTCATTAACATTCATCTCAATCTCTGTACCCTCCCGCCCTAGGTAGTCACGTCAGAATTTTCACCCATCCAGGCCTTATATTTCCTTACCCAGTGTCAGCAGGCTGTACTTTTTTACCCCAGAACGTCCATCAAGAGATCCACCTCTTTCACCTATCTCTTACAGTTCGAAAGTTTCCCGAGTCGCTATCCCTTCTACACCTTACGTCCATTCAATCTCTTCCTGTAAGCGGCTCACCATGCCGTGCAGGCTCGCTATCACGTCCATGTCTCTTGGCCGGTGTTACGCCGGCCATTCCTTTGTGGCCAAGATGGACGCTGCCCACAAATACGGGTATCAAGGCATTGAGCTCTTTCACGAGGACCTTGCTGATGTAGCATACTCCTTGTCCTCTGAAAAGCCGTCCCCCGAAGGCCCATCGCAGAAAGCCCAAGTCGCAGCTGCTCGTCACATTCGACGTCTGTGTCAAGTCAGAGGCATCGAGATTCTCTGTCTCCAGCCCTTCAGCCAATATGACGGGCTTCTCGACCGCGACGAGCACGAGCGCCGCCTTGACCAGTTAAGGTTTTGGTTTAGACTCGCCCGCGAACTCGGAACCGACATAATCCAAATCCCAGCCAGCTTTCTCCCTGCCTCCAAGGTGACCGAAGACCTCGACCTTATCGTCTCTGACCTGCGTAAAGTCGCCGACATGGGACTCAGCCAATACCCTCCCATCCGCTACGCCTATGAGAGTCTCTGCTGGAGCACTCGTGTTGACACATGGGAGCGCTGCTGGGAAGTTGTCCAGCGCGTTGACCGTCCCAATTTCGGCATGTGTCTCGACACGTTCAACATTGCCGGCCGTATCTACGCCGACCCAGCCGTTTCCTCGGGTCTGACTCCCAATGCCGAGGATGCTGTGCGCAAGTCAATCTCCCGCATGATCGCACACATCGATATCAAAAAGGTGTTTTACGTCCAGGTTGTCGATGCCGAACGCCTCAGCGAGCCGTTGGTCCCCGGCCATCCCTTCTACAATGTTGACCAGCCGGCGCGCATGAGCTGGTCGCGAAACTGCAGATTGTTTTACGGAGAGCACGAGCGCGGCGCCTACCTTCCCGTCCGTGAGATTGCCAGGGCTTTCTTCCATGACCTTGGTTTTGATGGATGGGTCAGTCTAGAGTTGTTTCACCGTCGCATGGCTGACGAGGGGCCCGAAGTTCCCGAGGAGCTTGCCAGAAGGGGTGCCGAGTCGTGGGTCAAGCTACAGAGGGACATGAAGTTGAATGTGGACAAGCCGAGGTCGACCAGGATGAGCAGGGTATATGCGTCGCTGTAGAGGGCGATGGTGCGCTTTTCCTTGTTCCGCCAACAGGAAATGGGTCAAGCACCAGGATGTGGTGATAAAACAGCAGCTGCTGTCATGTCGGATTCCTAGGTTGGAATAACTTATGAAGTAGCTATGTAGAGTATTACCTAATGTCGGAACAGCTTTGTCGATCAGCGACAGATTGTCTTTCTTCCTACAGTACATGCAATACCGCAGTAGGACAAAAACATGAGCACAGAGCTCACCACGCTCTTGTCACTCTGGTTCCACCGTTTTCAGGTACCTAGCGGCAAATTCAATTGCCGCCGTATACCCGTATACTCCCATACCACAGACAATAGCCTCCGCCTTGTCACTCAAGTAGCTTTGCTTTCGGAACGGCTCCCGTGCGTGCACATTTGACACGTGGACCTCGACAAAGGGGATGTCCACAGCCAGCAGTGCGTCCCTGATGGCCACGCTCGTATGAGTCAGCGCCCCGGGGTTGATGACAATCGCCGACGGTTTTGTGAGCGGCGCCGCGCCGTGGTGGTCCACCGCCGCGTCTGACCTGGTTCTGGGTCCCCAGCCTGCGGCTTCTTGTATACGGTCCACGATGGCGCCCTCGTGGTTCGACTGAAACGTCTGCAGCTCGACGCCGAGGGAAGAGGCCTGGTCGCGAGCCAGAGCTTCCACATCAGCGAGGGTGGCGGGGCCGTAGATGTGCGGCTCGCGCCGGCCAAGAAGGTTGAGGTTTGGTCCGTTAATAAGAAGGATGCGACGCGTCATTATTCGTGAGTGGTAGAAAAGGTTGCGTTAGGTATGTTCGGTTCAGTGGCCGGTACACGGTACGAAGCTCCACGGTGTCGACTAAGATAATATTGGAATTGTGTCTCACGGGTATTTTTTTTATCTTGGGGCTTGGAAAATGCGGTCAATATTTCTAGTCCCAAGCTCATGTACTACTTCCTACCCGAATGCTGAATACAAAGCACTCATATACGGCGTCTCCTTACTCCAGGCCGGGTCTACCGTGTAAGTCAGCCGCTGCTAACTTCTCTCGGGACAATTGGTTAGCTTCCGGTCTTTGGATATCCCGAGACTGCCAGTGCGTCAAATTGTGACTGCAATACTAAAACACAAAGCCAGCACTCCGACCGGCCAGGAAGCGTTCATCCGTAACGGAACGGTCGTTTTCTGGGATTGTGGGTCTCGCGGAGGCGGCCCCACGCGGCTCTCCACTCGGCGGATGAAGACTCTCCCGAACGGAGACTGCTGCGGGCAATGTGCGCAAGACATCAACCTTAGTGATCAGCTATCCAAGAAGGGTATCAGGATCCAACAGTATACTCAGCTCGTCTACTGAAAGCCTAATGACAACGACGAGGACACGAAAACGGATCTCGGTATCGCGGGGTTTCCTTTCGTCACACCGCACCCCCCCGGGGAGAGCATCCTCTGCGGGTCCGGGAGACGGATCGGGTCCGTAAACCTGCCCAAACGCGGGCCCCAAACACTGGGGAGAGCGGAATTTGCCCGTCGAGCTCGGCTTGCAGCGGCTCTCCAGGCGTCGTGTTCCTGAAGAACTGATGACCGAGCACCTCGTCTTTGCTTCCGGATGCCCCGTCGTTGACAATGACTCCTGCCACTACTAGCGGAAGTGTTGTGCTTGCTCTCTTGTCATCCACCAGTGAGTAGTTCCGCAACCAGCAACGTGCCGCATGCATTCAGTAGATCGATGCTATTCAACATGCCTACAACATCCTTCACGGAGCAAGAACTCGACAACATCTATGCCTTTGCCGTACAGCTAGGCAAAAATGCCGGCAAGCTCCTTCTCGACATTGCCCAGTCGAGGTGGAAGGGAGAAGAAACACAGAAGGTTGCTGAAAAGGATAGTTCTGTGGATATTGTGACGAAAGCCGACGAAGGTCAGCCAGGAGTCTGTCCCCAACGCCTAGTGGCGTTCAAAATGCTAATATATGTGCATTCATGCGAGTAGATGTTGAGGTTTTCATCAAGACATCCATCAGCCAGAAATATCCTGACCATGCGTACGTTGACTACTCCACCTCCAAGCAAAACAATTATTCATCTTTGAGTTACCATCTAACATGGGCGACCGACCAACCCTTGGGCAGATTCGTCGGCGAGGAGAGCTACTCCAGGGGCCCGTCGCGTCACTACCTGATCAGCGACTCCACGCCGACCTGGTGTGTAGACCCGCTGGACGGGACCGTTAATTATACACACATGTTCCCTATGTTCTGCGTATCTATCGCCTTTGTTGTCGGCGGCAGGCCCGTTATAGGCGTCGTCTCCGCCCCCTTGCTTGGCCAGCTCTTCACGGCCTGCCGTGGCCGCGGCGCCTGGCTCAACGAGACGCACCGCCTGCCTCTGCTCCGGGACCCGACCATACCCCCGTTGCCGGCCGGCGCGCCCACGGGTTGCGTTTTCTCATGCGAGTGGGGCAAGGATAGAAAGGACCACCCCCACGGAAACCTGTATCGCAAGGTCGAGAGTTTCCTGAATATGGCTGCTGAACTCGGCGGCCGGGGTGGGAAAGGGGGGATGGTCCATGGTGTGCGCAGCTTGGGCAGGTAAGTTAGACCAATCATCATAGGGAAAGGTCTTGTCTGAAAAGATCCGGTTTGCTGACCTGCGAGGCAACAAGTGCAACGATGGACCTGGCTTATACCGCGATGGGGGCCTTTGATATATGGTGGGAAGGGGGGTGTTGGGAGTGGTCAGTATCTGAATAAGGGCTTGCCCCGACGGAAAGGCAGTACTAAAAAGACATCAGGGACGTTGCTGCTGGTATTGCCATTTTACAAGAGGCCGGGGGATTGATAACAACAGCAAACCCTCCTGAGGACCCCTCAACAGCTCAGATAGAAGACGTCGGGTTAGGGAGCCGCCTGTACTTGGCCATCCGGTGAGTAAGCCCAAACCATGACCTGGCATCTTACCTCAGCGCACCGCTGCTTACTTCGTGCTAGTCCTGCAGGGCCATCAGCTACCGAATCTGGAAGAGAAGGACAAGAGAGAACGGTCCGGGAGGTGTGGCGGCGTGTAAGGAATCTTGATTATGATCGGCCTGGCACCTAAGATTGTGTGATCAGGGAAGGGAGAGCCGATGTAAATTTAGGCTTGAGAAGAACACCATAATGCTTAATGTATGGATATACCAACGCCCAAGAGGAAAAGGGCGTCTTGGTTGGTCAAGAGAATCGCGCCATGTTGAGCCACGAGCCCCGGCGCAAAAACAATATCCGAGGCTGATTTGAACTGAAAACGAAGCCGAAGAGGCATCATCAACCAGGTTAATAAAGAAAAAAAATTGGGTAGCTGAGTCGTATTCAGTGACGCAACTTGGCCAGTGTCATGCAAGTCTTAGACAGAGGCACTCAGCAAATGTTATGAGCCTTTTGTGTCAACGGTAGCGGTTACTGAGGTTGCCCCGAGAGACCACCAACCGGGCTTGAATCCGCTGCTTTAGCAGTACGTTCCAGACAATGTGTTCACAAGACACCTGCCTAAGCCAAGGCATGGGCTCAATAGCCAAAAGGTTCAAGATTCAGTCCGCCCGTCGCAGTCACGATTTCAACAGAGCCACAACAAACCTGAGAACTGGGCTGCTCCGGATTAAAGGTTCAGAGCGGATATTTGGGCCCGGGTGCCCAGGTAGTAGTAAGTGTGGTGAGACATGCGACGGCTGCGATCCACGGCCCAGCCAAGTTGGGAGTCGCGTGGCACCGACAAGTTGTAATGATACATGCCGTTTGCACGGGATGCACACGGCGACTTAGTCCAAACCCGGGAAGGCTACGCTTCTCCCTTGGGCACCCTTACCCTTCTTCCGCTTTTTCTTTGATTGTTTCCTGGGGCGCTCGTTATCGCTGTCGCTGTCGTCTCCTTCGGAGTCGTCATCACTATCCGCAGACCTCTTGATAGTGGTAGCTTCGTGCTCCTCCTCCTCACCCTCGTGATCGTCGGTCCCCGATTCTGCCCAAACCTTGACAGTCCTGCCGCCACCGCTGATCAGGCGGTTCTGATAGTCAAAGGTCAGGGCGGCGACGCCCTCAATCTCGTCGTGTTTCAGCACAGCTTGCACTTCGCGCTGCTTGAGGTCGACGACGGCCATGCTACCGTCTCCCACACCGACGACCACCTTCTTACCCCACCCCATCTCGTCAGGGACGCGCACAATGGCGTCCAGACTGTCACCGTCTCGCTTGCTCTTGCCGCCCGCGATGTAAATGCGCTCCTGCTGGTCATCCCATGCACCGCGGTCCCAGAGCGTCAACACGCCGCCACCCGTGCCGACAGCCACGACGGCGTTATTGCGCATGCGCTTGGGCCCGAGGCCCGTGGGGATGATTGTGGAGCAAAGCAGCTCGTCCTCCTGATCCTCCGACGTGGCGACAATTCCGGCTCGGAGATCGGTGACGGCAAGGGTGGTCCCTCCCGTCGACACCCACTGTTTCGAAAACCCAGACGTGCTCTCTGCCGACGCGGGCAGCGGCGTTATGCTCGAAATGTAGTCGGCGTGCGGCACATGCTTGCGCACCGGCTTTGGGTTCAGGCTGCCATTCTCGCGGAGATCGAATATGTAGAGGCCACCCGAGTCAGTACCGAGCAAGAGGGTCTGGGGGGACAGGACGTGAAGGATGGCCGGGCAGTCGGTCGTGCTCGTGGCGCTATTGCGGGGAGGCAGGCCGATCTTGGACACGACAATGCCGGTCTCAGGGGAGAAGTGCTTGACGACCGAGTCGGTGCCGGCCGAATACAGAGCTAATTGCGGGCCATTGTTAGTTATGCGACATTGCTTGATGTCAAACATCGATCTCCTACCCACCTTGTCCGTCATGGCTGTAGGCCAGGTATCGGCAGCTTCCCTTGTGCCGATGGGTGCTCCACACGCTCTTGATCAGTCCTTTGCCGCTATTTGAGCTGCTGCTTCCATTGTCTTCGTCGCTCGGTAACCGAAAACTCTCGACACGACCGCTAGACAGGCCGACGGTAAGAAGCGGCTCGGACGGGTGCAGCACCTGAGTGAAGAGGTCCGCCGAGAGCGGGAGGGTGCACAGATTCTCCAGCATGGCAAAGAGATATTGGTCGGTATGATCGGTAATGGTCTGAGATCTCAGCTCATATCGTCCGCCCAGATTACCCAGCAATTGGTCGCGAAAGGGCAATTGAAAGTGAAGCTTAAGCGATCTGTGTTGTACAGAACGTCGTCTTCGAGAACTCGAAATCGCCAGAACTTTTTCAAAAGATCGAACAGGTTTATCCTATTTTGTTCTAGCGTGGTCCGTAAGAGGCAATTGCTGCCATTCGCGGGTTGGCAAGCTGCGATGATCAGGCAGGTGGGACCGCAGCGCGTTCCTGGTGCCAGTGTGCACGGAGTACCCTGCATCTCTTTCGTCACCATTTGGCACTCCAATACCTCCCTTGGCTGCAACTTGCAAGTGCAAGTGCGGCCAATTCACCTACCAGGCATGTACATACCTACATAAAGTGGGAAGTGTCTGGAAGCCTAATTTGTCGTTCTGTGTGAAATCAAATTATCGCAAACAGCAAAAGCGAGCAGCTCGATGTAGCTTGGAAATTGAAGAGGTCATCTGTTCTTTCCTCGAAAGCCGAGTCTCCGTTATTGTCTGTTTCACAGGTCTCCGGCACCTACCTTATCTGAACAACACAAAAGATGGCGCCGCTACGACTGGTCTGGTCGTTACTCCTCTGCTTCTTCTCGCTTGGCATGGCTGTCAATTCGACACGGACCCGGGACTTGCGATGCATCATGTACTTCACTGGGTAGGGAGGGACCCTTCATCCGCAATCCGCCCGTTCTTGGACTGACCGAACCGACATGGAAACAGTCAGCATCCAGTGGCACCCCCAGTAGATGAGCTCCAGCATGTGACTCACGTCGCCGTGGCTTTTATGAGCCCGGGCGTCTTCAACGAACCGGGACGGACTGAGTGGCCATTGTTCACTACCATTGACGACGTCCGGGCCAAGTTTCCCAAGCATACGAAGGTTCTGGTAGCCATTGGGGGCTGGGGTGATACGATTGGCTTCTCCGTCGCGGCATTGAACGACGAAACTCGCAAGATGTTCGCAGAGAATGTGGCCAGCATGGTCGCGGTCACGGGCGCTGATGGAGTGGATATTGACTGGGAATACCCGGGGTGGGCCTTCCCAGTTTATGACTGCTCTATAGTAATATATGCAATACTGACTCGATTCACAGAGGCAATGGTGAGGACTACAAGCAGGTGCCTAACTCAGCCAAGGCTTGGGAGATTGGCGCCTACCCCCTTCTGCTGGCAGAACTGCGTGCTGCTCTCGGTCCCAACAAGATCATCTCTGCCGCCGTCCCCGGCTTAAAGCGGGATATGCTCGCCTTCACCCGCGAGACAGTACCCCGAATCATGCGCCATGTGGATTTCCTCAACGTCATGACGTACGATCTCATGAACCGCCGCGACACCGTGACCAAGCACCACACTGGGGTAGAGCTGAGCCTTGAGGCCGTCGACGCGTACGTCTCAGCAGGCGCAGCACCCCAGAGGCTCAACTTAGGGTTCGCCTTCTACACCAAATACTTCAAGACTGAGCACGACGCCTGCGCACTCACCTCGCCGGTTGGATGCCCGACGCTGCAGCTCGAAGACCCAGAGACGGGAGAGGATCTCGGCCGCAGCGGTGGGTTCTCATGGCACGATCAGGTGCCGGAAGAAGTGGCTGAGTCGTTCGCTAGGGCGCTCGATCACGGAGTGTACGACGACCAACAAGGCGGATACTACTACTGGGACGCCCTGGAAGACCTCTGGTGGACGTTTGATACGCCCGACGCCATCAAGCGCAAGTTCCCCAAAATATTGGGCAAGAGACGCCTAGGAGGGGTGTTTGCCTGGGGCCTGGGCGAGGACGCTCCTCTATTCAAGCACTTCGCCGCACTCAGTGGCGGGTTGCAGGCTTACCTGGAGGGCAAAGATGAACTCTGAAGAGTTTGCTGATTCCACCTTGGCCCCCCGCCATCCCTAAACCCATCACCATATTCATGAGCGCATTAGGGTGTTTTGGGGATTTCGGCGGGAGAGGTGGACACTACCTAGGATGTCGTGACGAGGAGTGAGTGCAAAATGAATGTATTGGGGGGTAAATCTTGGTGAGAAGTCTTATCCACCTGCTCACCCGATAACCTTCCTTGACGCTCGCCGAGCATTACTTGACTCCATCCGTCAGAAACCAGAGGCTGAAAGGTGACAGACTAGACGAGAAATCTCGATGGAAGTAGGTTGTGAGTGGAGATGTTCATCGCCCGAAAAGTCCTTCTCCCCGTCAAGTGTAAGACGCTCTCGGGCCTTTGGACTCCGATTGGAACCAAAGGAGTAACTATTTGTTTATGCAATTAACACTGGCATTGCGCAACAGAGATAGATCAACCATACCTCAGGATTCTAGTCCGTACTGGAGTAGTATTTCCATAAAGACGCACTCGCAACACAAAAATAGAAAAGGGGCCCAATCGATTTCTGGACATGGACTAGGATGGTCTAGAACAGTTTGGCGAGCCGTGTCGCGCTTGTTGACATACCTGACCTAGAAAAGGGCGTGGTTCACTAATCATTCGCATACTGCTCAGGTAGATCACCCACCTGGCCAGTGTGACGCCAGCGAATTGCCGGTCAATAAAACAGCAGTCAATCATTACACCAGATCAGTAATACAGATAGAAAGGCTGTTGAAGGTGGAAATTGTGAAGTGGGCACCGTCTTTGCCGCCGAGACTTCCGCAACTAGCGAAGTAATGACGTGAATGGGAGAAGAGCTGTCTCTATAAGAACCCTCCTCCGCTAGCCACATGCTGATGGCTCCAGAGGTTAAACACCATAGATAAAAGCCCGAGCATATACAAGCGACGAGGAGCGGTTGCGCAACAATAAACGCCAGCCCCTGAAAATATTCATTCCGGCAGGTTCCTCCCATACCCGAGTTACACAGCTCGTCCCCAACACCATGACTGGGAGTCAGTTCACCAAAATAGCAACTGTCGAGGCTGACGGCGTGGAAGTGTTCTACCGCACCGCTGGACCAGCCGACGCCCCCACGGTGGTACTCCTGCACGGCTACCCTTCCTCTTCGCACATGTTCCGCAACCTCATCCCGCTCCTAGCAACCCGCTACCGCGTGGTGGCTCCTGACCTCCCGGGCTTCGGCTTTACCAAGGTTCCCGCCGCGCGCAACTACAGGTACACCTTTGCCAGCCTCTCACGAACCTTCGCAGCCTTTGTCGACGCCCTCTCCCTGAGCCGGTTTGCAATCTATATTTTCGACTACGGCGCCCCGACCGGGTTTCGTTTCGCCCTAGACCGACCCGGCGCCGTAGCCGCCATCGTCTCCCAGAACGGCAACGCCTATGTCGAGGGCCTGGGTCGTTCTTTCTGGCCTCCGCTCGAGAAGCTCTGGGCCAGTGGCGCCAACGAAGACCGGGAGGCCCTCCGTCCGCAGCTTGAGCTTCCCGCGACGCAGTGGCAGTACCTTAACGGGTCTCCGCACCCGGAGACCATTCAACCCGAGGCTTTTCACCTCGATCAGGCGCTCATGGACCGTCCTGGCAACAAGGAGATCCAGCTCGATCTGTTCCAGGATTACGGGTCAAATGTGAAGCTATATCCTCGGTTTCAGGAGTATCTGCGCTCATCAGGAGTGCCGGTTCTGACAGCCTGGGGCAAAAAGGACGAGATATTTGTTGCTGCCGGCGCCGAGGCATATGGGAAGGACGTCCGGAAGCTCGAGACACAATGGTTGAATGCCGGCCATTTCGCGCTCGAGACCAATGAGCAGCGAATGGCTGAGTGGATGTTTGCATTCTTCGACAGATTTGCTGTATTTTCGTCCTGAAGTACAGGAAAAGCACGAACGAGACCGGGTAGATGGGAGCAAGGTGGAGCACATGGGAGAATCACCTAGGAACAGCGATCAGCCCAAGGCAAAAAGGAGTTCGTGGATTTGTCTGAATGTAGAAGCTCGATCCATCCCTGACCAAAATGAGGACCAACTTCCCGCGAAAACAAGAGAATTCAACGCAATTCGCCTATGCTTGCTTGCTTTGACGTACACAGTCTCCATGCGTCCCCTAGCTCAAACAGCTCAAACACCGGATCATGCTACCAAGGAGATTGACGTCTCCTCCTGCGGTCCGGGATGATGTCGCAGTGTGTCCTTGTAGAGCCAGTGATTTGATGCCCCCTCCGACATTCGGGGGAATCGTCTCGTACGTGATCGTACATATAATCAGAGTGGTGTGCGATCTCAGGCGTCGCAGCGTGCTGCCCGTTTAGTTGCTTCTAGTCGGCGAGCAGTTCGTTCTTCGCGCAATCACTCTTCTTTCCGAATTAGTGAATCCGAGGGCTTAACCCGTTGCGCCCATTCCCTGGTGAGGAGGTTAGTCATGTTCGTCGATCTTTAGGGCCACCTGGTCTGTCGGGATCTACTTACGTCCAACTGCCATCATAAACTTTCCTCTTCTCTGGTGAGCCATAGTTGGCCTCGCTCAGCGCTGTCTCGATCACGCAAGCTGTAACACCGGTACCGCAGCTCGAGATGATGGGTTTCTCCGGATCCACCCCTTTTTTTACAAACACGTCTCTCAGCTTGTCCGCAGGAAGGAATGCCTTGGTCATAGGATCGAGAACAGCGTCGAAGGGAATGTTGATGGACCCGGGCATGTGTCCTGAGGACAGGCCAGGCCTGGGTTCTGGGTCCTTCCCAGACCAGCGCCCATAAGACCGGGCATCCAATACTTGTACACCCTCGGCGCCCTCCTTGTTGTAGTCTTGGGCGACTTCCCGAACCTCTTCAAATTGTGCGACCTTGTTCTCGTCCATCTCGGGAATCGGGTATGTTCCGCATTCCACAGTCCAAACGTTACCGGACTCAGTTGGAAACCCCTGATCAACCCACAGTCTGAAGTTGTTGAGGATATGCACGCTCGGATGGCCAAAGACCTTCATGGTCCAGCCCACACGGGGTGCGCTAAAGATGCCCAACTCCTGACTGTCGTAGACCACAACCGTGTCCTCCCGACGTATGCCTAGTTCGCTCATGGCTTCAGCAAAGCCTTTCGGACTGGGGAGCATATGTGGATATGGGCTGCGTTTATCGATGACCTTGTCGAGGTCGAAGAATCGCGCCTTTGGGATGCGCTTTTCACGAAACACCTGGATGCCGGTACGGCCTTGTGGATCGTTGGGGAGAAACCACGAAGCACAGAGCGGGATTACGCGCGGTTCGGACGAGATAGGGGAGGGAGGGCTCTTCTTCAGAGCATCTGCGAGTTCCTGCGGGGCGACGAGGTAGCTGGAAAAGGACCGGCGGGCCGCAAAGGTTGTGACGGCGAAGTTAGCTGGGAGGCCACGGGCGCCGACGCCGCGCAAAAGCGACATCCGGAGCGGGCGAACAGCCGAGAAGTACGCCATGGCGAAGAATGAGCTTGTGCGCCCTGTCTGGTGTTGCTTATCTGGTCGCCTCTGTTTCTAAAGTCTCGACTCATCCGCGGTCCTGGCCGAACTGATAGACGCACCAGAATTGGAGACGACGCAGATTGGGCGGGTCAGTAACAGCCTCAGCTCAATCGGGGCGTCCGGTTTGTGATCGCGGCCTCCTCTGTGACATTAGGTAGCCTCTACACGGCAGCAATTGAAATGCGAGGTTGGCGTGGTGGTGAGGGGGGAGAGCGCGATACCAAGACAAATCTCCAAGCAGATTGTGGAGCTTGGGCCATCTTTTATTACGCCATGGCCTGCTCCTGCTTGCAAAAGACGCTGAGCCTTCCGGGCCCCCATGAACCACCTGCATACACCTTTTACGTACAAAGTACAAAGGTAGAATACCTCGCACGACCGATATTTTCTGTTCGCACCTGCACGTGGACTATATACGACTGAAGGCTACTAGTAGCCACGTAAGGTGTGATATTACAATCTGCGCAGAAGTCGGAGATCATGAAGGTCAGGATCAAAAGGTGGAACGCAGTTGCGACCTGGCGCTGGGACATTCCCGAAGACGATGTTTGTGGTATCTGCCAGGTCCACTTTGATGGGACATGTCCGACGTGCAAATACCCCGGCGATGATTGTCCACTCCGTAAGTGTTAACTGTGCGAGACATTGAAGGATAATTGTCTAATCACCTTTTCCATAGTCTCTGGAAAATGCGGGCACAACTTCCACATGGTTTGTCACTCCCGTTTCCGTTTTGGAACCACTTTGCGCAGACCAGCCCGCTAATCTGAACACCGGGTAGCATTGCATTCTCGAGTGGATAAAGCAGGACTCCGCCAAGGGCCAATGTCCCATGTGTCGGCAGCGTAAGTCCCCGGTTGCTTCCTCATCCTGAGCTTATTATGTGCTAAAAGTGCTATAATATAGGATTTGAATGGACAGAGCAGCCAAACGAAACCTCCATGGACACCACCCCAGCCGTCCCCGAAATCTGAGAACACGGCACCACCTGTCACTAGCTTAGCGAAGTGTCCGATCTGTGGCTTAGACACACTGACCAGAAAGAAATGGGCGAGCAGCATTCTATTCTCGCCACTAGCATTGCACACAAGGGCTTGTCTTTTGATGCTGCTGCTGGTACTGCTGCTGCACGGATTGTGTCAGAGAGTAGCACACCGGAAGACACGGAGCAGTCCAAAATGACTGGGCAGGATCTCACAAATGAGAAAGGCGAAAAGATACGAGGACTATGATAATCATCTGAAGCCTCCAAATGGAGTAGCTAGTTACCGTCCATCTCAGGGCCTTGGGGAAAGATACCGTAGAATCGGTACCTTTAGCTCGGTCTATCTTTTTGGAGGCGCTAGGTTGGCGATGTAAGCGATAAGATAAGGTTGCTCTCAGAACCCTGCACCGATTAACAAACTGTCCAGGCGGCAGCTGTCCGGAGAAAGGTCATGTCACTCTTCCCTTGACACCACCTAGTCGGTGCACATGCTGCTTGTCATGTCAGTGAAAGGCTGAGCCCGCTCGTTGCTCACTCTGCCCCTCAGTCCCACCAATCCAACACTTTTCGACATCGCCTCGTGCTCCGAAACATGCCGGCACAAGCTGCGGCCCTCCCTCAGTCCCATGCACTACCCATCACCATTGCCTTAGCTTGGCTCCCCACTCAACATCCGCTGCATCACTGACACTCGCTTTCTCACAAACTACACATTCCTAAGCCTACGGTCCGGAGAAACAAAGAGAATCGGAGAAACGAATGAGCCGACTATGACCGATCTGGATCCCGATCGCCCCGCCTCCCGGGGTCCCCGTACCACGCCAGCTCCGGCGAGCCCCCGCCCGTCGGTGGCTAGCAGAGCCAGCCGATCCAGCCTGCGGCGGGAGCTAGAGCGTCAAGAAACGCCGGCCCATCCCCGACCGACGTCTGCTGCAACCTACTCACTCCCGCACACTCCCCATGCAGCCGGGGCGGCGGCGCGCGTCGAAGAGTCCGCTCGTGGCGCGTCGCCGCCGCCCTTCACCCCCGTTTTCGCCCTGCTTAGCTCCACTTCGCATGCGACAAACCGGCAGACGGTGCACCACCCGACCGTACATTACATCTTTGCCGACGACGACCCGGAGATGTTGACGGCGGCACTTGCACGCCATCACCGGGGCAGCGGCGGCACCTACGCCGACGACGATGAAGGCGTAGGGGGTGCGTCCGCCACCTTGGACCGGGGGGTCCTCCTGGACATGGAACCCACTGCCGACGGTTCTGGCTACGAGGTGGCGTGGGCCAGCAGCTTGACCCCCGATTGGGCCGCGACGTCGGCCACCGTCAGCCGGTCAGAGGGCGGCCTCGGCGGGGCGGTGCCGGGACTTGCCAGCCAGCTGGTCCTGAAAATCGAGGGCGTGAGCCTCGAGCAGCTACCCTCAGGCCCGCCAGGCAAAACGCCGACGCCCGATGCTGAGATGCATTCTTCTGGGGGCAGCACGGGGAAAGGACGAGCGGCACCAGCTGCGGAAGACTATGCCGACCTGTTGCAGGACTTTGAGAAGCGAATGTCAATTTTGAGAAAGGTGGTGGAGGCTGGCGCGGCAAGGCAGCGTACGCTTGGTGACGGAACTGGGCAGTTTTCTGAAGCAGCTAGGGACAGGGCACCCACAGGCGGCGAAAGCGCTCAGGATCGAGAAGGGCGACCATGATTCAGCGGGCTGTCGCACCCCGCTGATTCGGTTCCCTTTTGTGCAAAGGGCCGTTTATTCTGTCTCGATTACAGGTGGGGTGCTTGATGTACTATCTCCCAATGTAATATAGAAACCATGCCCGTCTCGCGACTGGTTAGCCGTCGAAGCACATAAAGAGCACATCCGCTTTTCCTTGTGCTACTCACATATATGCATACAAACATGTCGGATAAGATTCAGTTCTGGATCTTGGATGAGGAACTAGCGAAGGATATGTTGGGCCGTTAGGGACCCTGTTAATTCCATTACAACGCCGTACGCATCATTGAGAGGGCAAATCTCTGAAAGCTATTGTTCCCAGTCCAACCAACGCCCGGATATCCTAACCAACGGCACGCCATGCTAATAGATACTCTTGAAAAGGGGGAAAGAGCAAAACCAGAAGATTCAGACAAGGACAAAAAGATATCGGGCTAATGCTGAAATATACCCATCCAACTTGAGCTCCCGAAAACAAGCACCCAGGACAGGTGTTGACGAGATGGGCCAAAGCCAGTAGCCACTTTCGCCTCTCCCCGCTGTGTCGTTCATGCGCAACATACACGCCCGAGAGCATGCCAAACCAAGCATTTGGCTATTTAGTCGTCGGATCCCGTGGAATCAACACCTTCCCAGTCGACAACGAAGCGTTTTTTGACTAGGGCCTCGATCTCAGCATTGGACGCCCTTCTAGCGCCTTGTGCCCTGCTGGTAAGCCGCCTCGAGCGCCGTGGGGCCGGAGCAATGTCCGGAGACATTCGGACAGCGTGAGCGGTGTTCATCTGGAGGTCATCCATGATGTTCCGTCCAAAAGGGCTGCGTTTCTGGCTGCCAGTATTCTCGCTGCCGGCACTGGTGTCGGTGTTTCCAGCATTGTTGTCGGCATTTCCAGCGGTATTGTCGGCGTTTCCAGGGTTGTTGTTGACGTTGTTGTTGTTGTTGTTGTTGTTGTTGTTGTTGTCGTTGCTGTCATTGTTACCCCCGCCTCCGCCTCCGCCGCCACCCGGCTTGTTGATCATGAAGTAGGCAACCACGGCAACAACGATGATAACGACAATGAGAACTAGAAGCATGAGTTAGACAAGGCATCATAATGGATCTACTTCTTTCAGTGGCTGACGAACCGCAGATGCCCAAGCAAATCCACTTCTTCCTGCGTGCCCCCAAAGCGGACTTAGTAGCCGTCTGAAGTTCAACGTTGGATTTCACCAGATCCTCCTTGGCCGTCTGCGTGTGATCTTCAATCGATTGAATCACCGCCTCATCCTTCGTCAATATCTCCTGCATCTGGTCCATAAGAACAAGAAGATCCATGAGGTCCTTCTCAATTTTCTCCATTTCCATTTTGCGTGCCTTGTGAAGGTTGAGCACGCGATTGGCCCTTTCGCCACGGCTACCCAAAACGGCTTGTTGGAAGATCTGCGTGTCGCTTCTCACCATCTCTGTAATTTCGGCATCGGTCGCATCAGGAAAAGCGATACGGGCCTGGCGCTCCATTTGAGCCGTCGTTTCTTTGCGGGCCCCAGCTTCGATCTCTTGAAACTTCTGGATCGCCTCCCTGAGCTCGCGATCTGTCTTGTCGACGTGTCTTCCGTTTGTTGGACTGCGGGCATCTGGTCTGGACTTGACGGTCCTAACTCGGTCCGTGAGCAGCCTGTACTGGTCCATGATGGACTGCGTCAGGTTGTCGAGGTCTCGCTTAGTGTTCGAGCCGCTAGACATGTCTGCATCGTCGAGAGCTCGTTTCTCTAGAGATGCCAGCACCAGGAGCTGATTTTGAACCTCTCGAATTCCATTCTGAATGTCGACGCATTCGTCAAGGGTTGATTTCTGGTTTGGAGCCCTGGGAGCTGTAGAGAGGTCGGTAATTAGCATGGACTCGCGGCACATGATGCATTCGGCAGCTCTCGACTTACATCCGTAGCCCTGTTGAGCCACCTGGGGCGAGTTCCCCGTATTGAAAGACGACATCTCGTGCGCCCCTGCTGCTCATCGCCCGCTGTTAGATCGCGTTGACGCCCAGCCCAATACCAAAATTCTCTTGCTCACCTCCGTACTGCAAGGCATTGCGGTCGTCGAAGGGATTCGAGCCGTATCCCCTACAGCAACATATCAGCGACCGACCCTGCAACGAATCCCGCACAGCCCGCTTGGTTCCTCTGTGAAAGTGAAGGGATGAATCTTCGCGTACCTGCCGCCGCTGTTATTCCCATACGGGTTGTACCCGCCGTACTAAGAAGCGGTTAGTCACAGATATCCGTCATGCGAGCGCTGGAAGCAAAAGTACGACTACAATGAACCACTTACGCTCATTGTGAAAACGGTAAGCGCGCGAGCGCCGAGAGAGGAGATAGACAGGAGAAAACGCAACGATGGCGCAAGTCCGGTGGTTGTGCGTTAAAGAGTGCTAATCGGTAGCCAAATATTCTAAGCGCCTCCAAAATAGGAAAGAAGAATGGAAAGACGTTGAAAGGCAAACCAAAGACTGGAATTGAAAGGGAAGATGTTCGACGAAAATGCGAGGCGGAGGGTCCGCCTCAGTAAATGAACGCGGCAAGATCCTCAGGAGTCTGGTCCCAAACGAGGCTAGGGTTTTGTGGCGCGGTTTGCATAGGACCCTCCCGTCTTCAGCGAACAATCAGTCAACAAACCTCTACTTTTACAATCTTGGTGCCCCGGACGAGAAATCTTTCGTGGATAATAAAATGGCGAGTCTACCGCTTCTCGATGCCTCTGGCAATGCGCATAGTCGCCCACGGCCGAAACAACAGAGAAACACTCGGCTGGAACTCCAGAATGGTCCCGTAGCCCCCCGGTCTTTAAGGGGTCTGCAATGGTGACAGGCCATGGCCAGCGATTGGCCATTGGTTTTTCAGGCTGCTGCTTGTCCCGTTACGAACCCCTTGCTGGGCTTGGCGGTGAGTGGCTTCGGGCCACTGTGGGCCCGAGGCCAGCAACGGGAACCGTTTCAGAACGGGGATCGTCAGGGACGCTCTATGGCTCAGAACTTTTGGTGGGCGTGCGGGCGACAAGGCCGCGCATGTGGACTCTGGTACATCACTTGGTACATGAGCGACTGCTTCGCACAGATACTGGTTTTGCTGTTTGCGCATTGCCACTCCAGATGAGAAATTCCGTCATATTTTCATGATGACTATTCCCATGCTGACATGTAGTGTGGCCTGAAAAGCCGTTCAAAATCGGCGTGCCTCGCGAACAGTCGGCCCCGCATTTTACAGCTTGAGCGGCCGAGCCGCGATTCCCAGGCCAGCCAAAGGCACTGAACAATATTTCTCTCGGGTCTGTTTTCAGAAGGCCATTGTGTGTCGGGGATGTGGTGACCTGGGTATGGCTTCTCTTTTCTTTCAAAGTTTTGAGTTTCTTCGGTGTCATAGCAGGAGCCGTAGTGACTGCGGCTCTGCGCCCGTGATGCACAGTCGCTGAAACCCTGCCTCGACCCAAACTTGAAGTGTGCATCTTGACACCGTTGTTTATGGCCCCAAGCTCATCAAATTCTATACCCATCCCAAAAGCGACGAGGTCTCGTCCGCTCTGAACGCATTCGAGCCCTCACATGTCGATCCTCATGGCTTCTTTCATGCTTTCAATGTATGCAATACGAAGCTTGGGGAAGCCTATGAACCGGCAAGTCCCTTGCTGTCGAAAATGATCGCCGCAGGGGCTCTGTTCCTTTACCGACATACGTATCAGACGACCGCATAGGCCGAAGCGTAGCTTACACTGAAATCCCGCTCGTTTCTCACAAGATTGCTCCTCTGATATTGGACAAACTTGAACTTGCCCTTCTTACCTCCCGCATCCACTTGTGCAGCTGTTTCCAAGGCGGCCATGATAACGCCGATGGGATGTCTCCCACAAACAGTATTGCGGGTTTGCCGGATAACCTTGTAGAACTCGCTGTGTGCACCGGACTCAACAGCATCGATAGCCATCTGGTCCAATACCTTAATAACTTCATGTATCTCCGGGTTTTTAGGATTCGCAGCCGCTTGGCTCCAATCTGGAGACACATGTAACACGTCATCCTTATTGTCCAGATCGCGCACCGCGCCGCCGTGAAACTCTGGTCGGTAGCTGAAGCGTGATCCCCAGTGACAGAAATCCGACGAGACAATCCAAGCAGTCCCGGGGTCCTTCAGATACTGCGAGAGGAGCTGCCCCCAAGATTTCTCCTCCTCCTCAGATGCGCTGCCAACTAGGATAGGGACAATAGGTGGGTATTGACTGGCATCGGTACCGAAGGTTTGCTCGAGTCTTTTCCACAGGTACGGAATATGCATCTCGAGAGAGTGCTCATCCACCTCACGACGTGGTGGCATATCGGAGAACCGACCGGTTTTCCGCAACTCAGACGTTGTGGCCTTGTCGACAGTGAGGTCTCCGAAAGGAGTTTCGTACTTGTCAAAGGTCGTGAGAGCGCACCCACGCAGATAGTACGTGTGCGAGGGTCCGAGGATAAAGACCCGTTTCGCCGATCCCAGATCGAGGGCCTTGTAGGCCCAGGCCGCGCAAGGCCCAGAGTAAGAGTACCCGGCGTGGCTGTCGGGGGGTCAGATCCGGATAGACATGCAGCATCAGGGAGGACTTACGGGGCAATTATTACCCTCGCATTTGGAATCGGCAACTGGGTATCGTCCAGCTTTGCCGGAACGCGGTGCAAGAATTCGTCGAGCTGGGAGGAGAGCTCTTCCGGATCGCCTTCGTACCAAGATCCGGCGTGACTAGCCACCCGTGTTCCCATGTCGAGCTGTTAGATGACTGGCTGAAACAAGAAACTGCAGAGTTCTATAAACTGAATGAGTTCACAAGTTTGTTTTTATTGTGATAGCAGGCAGAGCTTGGAAAGTTTGGCTGAGATGGGCGAGCAAACTGTAAGCTCAGGTGGGGCAGCCTGGTTGCCCCGCACTTCAAGGAGCTTCCGTGGTGTGACGTCGTCTGCAGCAAACCACCTCTCGCTCGCTGCACCTTCAGACAGGACATATAAGCCATCCAATGCCGAATTCCAAGCATATGGTATTTTGTAGAATTGCATAAATGCCCTCCAAAGGTGGGTCATGACCGTGACAAGGCCGTAAGCCGAAAGTCCACAGATACATATATACATGCCACTCTCAGCCGAAGCACCTATCCGTGACTCCCAACTCCAATACGTGGAAAAACAAACATTGACCCAAACCGGTACCCAAAGCGCCATGGCTACCCCAACCACCATCAAGCATTCGAGAAAAGGTTGCCAGATACCACGACTATCTCCTCAACCATGAGCTTCCACTTCTGCATCTTGGCCCAGCACAAATCAAGCACCGCCGATGCTCCCCAAGGTTACTGACAGAGCAACTGAAGCAAACAAATTTTCCGCATGCGCCGCACGCATGCTCGACTTGAATGGATCCGTAACCGTCAATGTCCATCATCGCATCGTCATCTCCACTGCCCAAGCCGGCGCCGCAATCCTCGCAGTTGGTTGGTATAGTCTGGGGCGATTGAACCGGGGACGGAAGGGACATGGCAGATGAGGCGGGAGATGAAACCAACGAGCTAGAGGATGACGCCGGTCCAGGCAAGTTCCAAAAGCTGTGCAATGACCGCTGCTGAGTCTCACGCCGGAATTGAACCTGTGGCTGCAGAGACGATCCGGCAGTCGCGATCCCGGAAGGCTCAGGTGACACATAGCGGTGCTCGTGGGGTCGGCTCTGGGCGGAATAGAGGACATCCAACGTGTGCTCTGAAAACAATCGGTCCAATATGAGCAAGCGCAACGATTGAGAAAGGTAAATGGTCAAACTCACGGTAAACCTCAGATTCCGAGGGTCTGTTGTCTCGGAAGCGCTTGATTGTACGACTGGGAAGGTGAGAAGGCGTAGACTGTCTCGAGGCAAAAAAACCGCGCCTAGCTGTGTCCATCGCCGATAAAGCGTCGAAGTTGAAGCTGTTGCTGTCTAGCCGCTGCGTTGAGGAAAAGACCGATCCAAGTTCGGATTCCGATCTCTTGCGCTTGAGGAGCATCCTGGATGAAGCTTTCGCCAACCCGGGCTTCGGTGGCAATGACGATTGGAGAGGAGCTGCGATGGACGCTGTAATCGATTCGCTATCTTGTAATGGATATGATGGATATCAATCAATAATATGAAGGATGGCTTTTGCCGCTGAAGTGTCAGGCACGATATGTGGCGTGGTGACGAGAAGTTCGAAGGTCTATTGGTCGACGAGTCCGCGACGCACCGAGGACGCGAGGCACTTTAAGTGCTGGTCTGTGCGTTTCTCGTCGTCATAAATCCGCAGACAGCTCTCGGGCAGGCAGGCGCTCAAAGTGGGGTTTGAGCCGGCCATCCGCGTGACATGGCGTAGGCGACGTGGGCACGACGCGACCGCAGCGCGTCTACACTCTCAACCTCGCGACTTCCGAGTAGCACCTTTACATTTGCGAGTCTCGTCCGCACACTTGCTAATTATGCCGATCTCTTTGGTGTCATGATCCTTGCTCTCCCTTTCAATCATCTCTTGGGGTTCTTTCAATCGAACCACGGAAATGACATCCGAGACCCGACCGTACAATAAGGAGCCACCCACAGAGGTCGAGGAGCAGAGCGGCAAAGCAGTAACTGATCATGCATCCCTCAAGTACTCATTACTGGGTCCATCCTTGACCAAGGCTGGTCAAGACTCTGTCGATCAGTCTAAGGTATATATGCACAGTTCAACCGGCCCATCAAAGTCGACTCGGAGTTGACGTCCCACCATAGGTCTCCGAAATCATCTACAATGCCTCTAAGGGTTCCAAATTTTTCAATCATGAAGAAGCAAGGGATAAGTTCTTGACGGCAAAAATCGAGGCCATCTTGGCCAAGAAGCGCCAGCTTGAGTCGCTAGACCTTACTCGGGAACTCCGGGCAGCTGACAATCTACTTGCTCATCTTGAAGCGTCGCGCGATTTGTCGCAGCACATTGTTCACATTGACTGTGACGCTTTTTATGCAGCCGTAGAGCAGCTGGACCAGCCAGCGCTCAAGGATGTTCCCTTCGCCGTCGGCGGTGGCGTCCTTACTACCTGCAACTACGTAGCTCGCAAATTCGGCTGCCGTAGCGGTATGGCAAGCTTCGTAGCCAAGAAACTCTGTCCCGACTTGGTTATTATTCCGCTCAACTTTGACAAATACAACGCAAAAGCAGTCGAAGTGCGAGAGATTTTGGCTGATTACGATCCTCGGTTCGAGAGTGCCAGCATTGACGAAGCGTACCTCAACATCACGGATTACTGTCTCAGGCATGAAATGGATCCGGCCAAAGTCATCTCTCAGATGCGGAGTGAGATACATGAGAAGACGCACGTTACCGTCTCGGCAGGGATCGCAGCGAACGCGCGACTTGCCAAGATCTGTTCCAACATGAACAAACCCAACGGACAATACGTCCTGCCTCGGGATCGTACCGCCATCATGAACTTCATGCGTGATCTTCCTTGCCGCAAGGTGAACGGCATTGGGAGAGTACTGGAGCGCGAACTTGGGTCGGTTGGCATCAAGACTTGCGGCGACATTTATGCCCAGCGTCAATACTTGGATCGTCTCTTTGGCCAGAAGACTTGTGAGTTCTTGCTCCGCTGTTATCTCGGCCTTGGACGTACAAATATCCAGCCCGCCGAGGAGTATGAGCGGAAGAGTGTGGGCACCGAGAGCACCTTCCGGGAGATGGACGACCCAGGTCAACTGCGGGAGAAGTTAAGGCGGACAGCAGAGGAACTCGAGGCAGACATGAAAAGGGCGGAATGCAAAGGGCGGACGTTGTGCTTAAAGGTGAAATTACACACCTTTGAGGTTCTTACTCGCCAAGTCGTGCCTCCAAAAGCTGTGTACCTGGCAGATGACCTGTACAAGTATTCGCTACCCATGCTAGCGAAATTGGAGCAAGAGATTCCCGGTATCAAGCTGCGACTGATGGGGCTTAGATGCACTCATCTCGTGAGCACAAAACGGCCGGATGCGAGAGCCTTCTTTGGGCTGAGACCACAAAGGTCTGTATCCGCCGAACCTACAGGGGAAGACGGCGGCGAAAGTGAGAGACTTAGTGGGGTTGGTGAAAAAGAGGAGCAGTATCAAGAAAGAGTTGAATCCGGCGGAGAGCCAGGTTCGGCCAGCTTACATCGACGGCACGGAAAGGAAATAACATCAAATCCGACAAAAGAGCAGTTTCCAGCAGTTGAAGAGGAGCTCTGGGACTGCCCCGTTTGCACCAGGCCGCAGCCGGCAAATGAACGGCAATTCAATGTGCATATTGATCTATGTCTATCGCGGCAAGCGATCAGGGATACCGTCCAACAAGAGGCAGTTACGCAGCAGCAACACAGGGCTGAGAGGGGCACGCCAGGAGTCCAGAAGGCCAAGAATAAGAAAAGGGGACGGCCGCTGACGCCGGCAGATCCCAGGCAAAAAAAGCTCTGCTTTGGATGAACCATCATCAAGGGTAATTAAGATGTGTAAGCCTATGAGGCCCCAATGACCGAATGACACTGACGCTATGTCACGTTTTAACTATTTGTTTCTCTTGGTGCCTGCGTATGCCGTGATATCGTAGCTCGCCCTCGAGCCGTAGACATGTTTCCAGCCAATCTGCGAAGGGCTAGGTGATGTACCCGTTTCCCTACGTTCTCCGACCGTGCTTGTTTCTACATTGATTCCTTGGCAATATACACAGAGTGCCTCATCCTATCACTTATTGCCTTGCTGTCCAAAAATCTTTGTCCACTTCTAACTCACTTTAATGGTGCTGATAAGCAAGCATTAGGCTCTTGGTTCACGTCCTAGAATTCTCGGTAACCAAACGGGACAATTTAGGGCAACTGGATGCCATGATGTCGGCCAAAAACAATGACGGCGCAAAGGGCCAGCCCGGAGCTGCATGTCACGCCCCGTTAAATCTGAGAAGCATTGTCCGGAACACCATATCATTTTCGACATGGCTATGCGCCGAGGCGACCTCCCGCATGACGTTGAAAGGGCCGATGTTGGTCGTTTGAGCCAAGAAGTTGCCGTTGTTTCCTAATGATAATCATTAGAACGGCAAGTACAGCCACCAGGCACTGCAACCCAATTGCCCGTGTATCTGCTAACTGAAGAAGTCAGTGTGAGAGCCTGGAGCATGTTCGAAAATGGTTTCCCGTGACATTGACTTCGTGTGAGAGGCGGTTTTTGTGCCAGTAAAGCGATGTACCATGTCACGAGTCGTCAACGGGAAGACAATGCTCGTTGGTCGAGCCCAGGGCTTGTACAGATGCAGCAGTGCATCGCGTGGCTACCACGATCCGGACCGATTGAGGTTGTCGAACGACGGCGCAGATGCATTTACGTCAGAGTTTGTAGTATTTACCAGTAGTTATTTAAGTCCATGAGTTCGCTGACCCGACGCTGCATGGAGATTTCATAGCAGAGAATAGCTTAGGTACATCCGACCAATAAGTGTGTGTTTAGAACGCTGCCATAACGCCGGATGGTATCTTGGAGACCGGGCCCCGAGATTACCACCAGCCTCGGGACTATTACCTGCGGCAACAGGCCTTTATATTTTGAAACGATGATCATCACCGTGTCCTTATACAACCAGAACTGGGTCATCCATAATGTCGACCAGATTTCTCCTTGACGTCTGGAAAAAAACGATGGACTAAGGACAGATCAAAGGCCATCGGTGTGCGATATGCTCATGGTATGGTGAGCGGGAGCGGGGAGCAAGCAAACGGTAAGTAGTGCTCCAGCAGCGGGAGCATGTTTAGCTGATCAGCTTATGACATTGGTCACACAACATTTCTTATTGACAGTTCGATAACACCTCCAAGCCCACTAGTGCGGGTGTGCTGGGGCCTCGGTAACACGAGTCCGAAGACAGCAAATCTGTATTATTCAGGCTTTCAGTATTTGGGTATCTTAGAGCTCGTTGTGCTCTTGGACATCGTCGGTATCGGCAACTACGGTCTTGACAGCCTCTGCGGCTTCACTGACCGCGCTCGCAACCTTCTCTGCCACCTTTTGGCTCGCTGAAGACGCAGGGGCGTCGGTGGCAGACTTGGTGGCAATCGATTCCGGTTGAGGAACGCCCTCAATACCCATCAACTCGGTCTCAAAAACTGCCAGGGAAAGAGGTGGTCAGTACGAGAGGAATGATGTGGGTTCCAAGATCGGGCAGGGTGGTGAATAGACTTCGTACCTAGGGTAGAGCCCGCGGGGATGGGACCGATATTCCGATCTCCATAACCGTAGCTCGGGGGGATCGTCAAGGTCCGTTTCTCGCCAATGCACATGTCGAGCAAACCCTCGTCCCAGCTGCATTATGTCAGAGCTCGTTGTCCTAGCGTCTATCACGCTGCTTTGGGTATAGTCACCCTTTGATTACCATCCCAGCGCCCAGCTTGAAGCTAAAAGGGGACCCGCGGTCGTAGCCTAGTACGGACAATTCAGGTCAACCTCAATCCAGCGTTGACGCCACGAAGTCGGAGAGGGGGGCGGCAAGAAGGCGAGCGAGGGCGAACTCACTAGCATCGAACTTCTGGCCATTGGATTGAAGAGTGCCGCGGTAATGAACTTTCACCGTATCGCCTTTCTGGGATTTCCGCTCGCACTCGACAGGGAGCGTCACATCAATCTTAAGCTCATCAGCAGCCAGGGCGCCAACGGCAGCCGAGGCGAGCAGAGACAGCGACAGAAGTACACGTTGCATCCTAGTGACGGCGAGGCGGACGAAAAGACAGGTCCGTGGTGAATCGGGCGAATTTGGCGGAATCTCGGTCAAGGAACGGTAAGGTCTGTCAATACGCTGGGCAACAAGCAAACGACGTTCAGGAGCCGGGCGGCAACAGCAAGCAGGTTGGCGAGATCCAGCCAGATCACCCAGAAGCCGGGGCACTGGGTAGGTGGATCGCTGACGAAATGCAGGTCCCAGGATATGGTGGGCCCCGCTTCAGGGACACCCGTTGACAGCGCGACCAAGCCTTAACCTACGCAGCACTTGTTTGATTAGTGTACACAGCTCACTGGTAAACACCAGACGCCTCGAGATCGCCTCACGAAAGAAAAGCAGCCTTTTCCGGGCAAAGCTCCCAATTCCAGCAGTCCGAGAAGAATCAACGTCGTCAGTGCAGTGCTGTGAGATCCCATCAATTCGAGAACCAAATCTCGAATGGGCAATGGTGGCTCGCCTAGCGGACACCTGCAGCATGCGGACAAGTGGGTCTTCCTGGGCGATTGGATCGAGGTTTCATTAATCTGTACCGTGCACGCTGCTCAATCCACAGGACCAGTGGATAGTAACCGATCATGGTTCGACACTGCAAGTCCTGGAGGATTGTCTATCTCTTTCTCAGGCTGCCGGTGATGTGCAGCGTTGTTTCTGGGGTGAGTCACCAGCCCAGCCACGGACAAAAAGCAATCGTTGGGCTTCAGACCGGGCGGTTTGAGCTCTTGCGTCTAGGCCCCAAGGCAGCAGCAGGCAGAAGAAGATGGCCACAACCCGCCTTGACCAAGTCACTTGCGCGTCCAATTCAGACGTCCCTGGCGAGATTGCCACCGAGATTCACTTGGTTCTAAAACGCCATTGATTATGCCCCGACGTTGCCCGTGTCACCGTTTATCGTTGAAGGTTCGGCCTTCAAGGCTTCCAGGCAGTAACCAGGGGTGGCTGTGTAAACAGAACATCATCGAGTTCCGCCTTGCGGTACATGGCCACGGTCGGACCCAACAAGACTTTCCAAGTTTGAAAGTGAGTTGGAAAACAAATCTTCACCTGAGGCGTTGACTCATCGTACTCTCCACTTCCGTGCTTTCCTCGCCGGATTCGCAAGGCATCAGAGTCCTTGCGGTCCGCCTTGGTACCTCACCGATGCGCTTCGCCCTGCTCTGCCCGCCTCACCGAGTTCGAGATTCGCCCCCCCAAGGTGGCCATGGCCTAGTAACAGAGATCGGGGGCATGGGATCGCCCTGATAATTATTTAAGCCTTCCCATCCCCCGTTGTGTCGGTTTCGCTGGAAGTTCCATCCATCAGAATATCGTCTGCGCATCTTTCCATCCTTGCCATATCCAGGCATATAAATCGGATTTTCCACTCAACCCTAAATGTCTTCGAGGTACAGCGCGCCAATTGTCATCGTCCAGGGCAGCAGCCGTCCGTCAACCTACGGCGCCCCTAGGTCGCCCGTCATGTATTCTTCGCCTTACCCCCAGACAACCCTCTCAATGGATTCCTCGAGCGCTTCCCAGTCAACTACGGGGACACGGTATCGAAGCGGCCGTGCAGGTAATATCTCTTCAATATTTCGTCTTATTCCCGTAGCCAGGCGACTGACGGATTTCGCAGATAACTACTATGTCGAGGTGAAAGAGGTCCCGAGCTCGCGGGGCGGCCCAGGTGCCGTGGTTATCCAACACAACCGCCCCAACCCGGACAACAACGAGCCGAGCTCATCAGATCGGTACTCCAGTGGTAGCAGGAAGTAGGCACCAGGGCTGAAAGATGCTTCTCCTCGCCCATGAGCGCTGCGGGTGCGATGTATTCTAAACAGCATTGTGTCATTTCTGGCGTTAGCTTGGTTGTCTGTCAACATTTACGAGTAGAGGGTATCACCAGAGAGCAGGTTCAGAGCAGGCTCGCTCCAGCGACGGAATAATCGGCTTCAGCAGCTTTTGGCATTGGTTGTTGAGGACCCGGCTTGGGATATGGTGGTTTCATAGGTCTGGCACGGGTGGGATAAAGATACAATTCAGTTCTTGTTCTTCGGTCACTGAGGACTACCACGAGCTTGAACCAACAATCTCCGTTGCGCGTCTCACCATTACCTGGTGTCCCGAGAATGTTGCCCACGTTCGACCTCTTAAACTAACCCTCTATGAAACAATGACTTCTGCCGGCTCTCCTAGTATGTTGTCGACTTTACTTATGCCGGCTGTCATGGGACGTTGATAACAATGAGCCGCTCCACCCACGGCGGTTACCGTTGCGTTGGCTCATGCATGTGCGATCCAATTGTCGAATCAAAAATTAACTAGAAGTTGATTGGGGAATGAACATGCCGTGTCACAGAAAAGCACCGCTCGTAAGGCCGCCAGATGTCGTCTCTAACCTCGCTCCCTTTAGAGCCAGCTGAGTGGATGGCTTCCATCTGTGTCCATCTCGAAATGCCAACGGCACCTATTACGGGAGCTCCATTTCCTCGCCTCTTGAGTGTCCACACCACGCATATTTCGATGTTATGGGCTGTCTTCCTCTTGTGGCCCTTCTCACGGAAGCCTGCAATAGCAACTTGAGGCCCAAGTAAAATCCCCCTTCGCACAACCGAGGTAGCCCAATTTGCACCGAGCATCCAAAGGCTATAGTATCTACAAGCTTCCGTGGCTCCAGTGCAGGTGTTAATCAAGATCCGGTAGACAAAGCCATGTAGTCCACACACTCCAGCCATTAACCCGCCCGGAAAGAGACTATGCATATGGGGGGGCAAGGTCATTAGGCACCGCCCTCTCGCTTGGCGTATTCCTCTTCAATAGCCTCGGCATACTTGTCCTCCCGTGAGCGTGGATCTTCGTGTAAAACCCCCTCACGAATCAGCGTTTCTGGTGAGGGTCGATGCGCAATCTTCTCATTGAGCGAGTCGGCGCGCATATGCCTCTCAAGCTGTGAGGTTCAAATCAAATCAGCCAGGTCTCGTTGACGATGGTAGTGAGCGGGAGAGACGAGCCGGGGCGGCTCACTTCCTTCTGATTTGCTTGAAGGCCCGGAGCCGCAGTTGAAGCAGGAAGAATGTTCCCTTAGCATGAAAGCAGAATGTTAGCCTTGTGCGTCCCATGTGGTGCCGGAAAGGGATCATACTGTCGACGAGCTCTTGTCGTTCCGGTCGGTGGCTTAAATGAAATTCAAGAGAATTCTTTCGGCCCGGGTTAGGCTGGCTAGGCGAGATAGGAGTCTCGTCAATGGCGTTAACGTTCTCTTCTTTGTCGGCCATGGTGCAATCGATGTGCCTGTGATATGTTATCGAGTCCTGGGGGTATCAGCGGGATGAATATGGGTCAAAGTTTGATGAGATGTTACAAGAGAGTTTGCAGAGCCAGGCAGGACAAGAGGAGTTAGGCGGATGGGCACCAAGGGCCCTTATTTGGGCAGCTGAGGAGTACGAAATGAGGACACCTCCTCCTTGTTGGATCTTCATGCAGCTGCAAGCTTCTGAGGGGTTCAATGAGGCGATGCCCGTTGGACCAGGCACCCCACTTCCCCGAGACGGAAGCCGTAATGTTGACGCAGCTGCTTGGTTGAGGCCATGTCAAGCAGGTCTGCATGCCCCGCGTGACCCCGCATTTCACTGGCACAGCGTACTTCATCGTGCTTCGCGTATCAAACTAGCCTTACCACATGATCGCAGAAAATACAATTACAGATTAAGCGCAGGGAAAAACATTAAAAGAATGGTCGGGATGATGCCAAAAGCATATAATAGTGGGACAAATCATCTCGTTTCCAAAGGAAATGTACCATAGCATTGCGGCTTGGACCAAAGCTGCCTAGTGGAAGTAATCCGTACATAGTATGCTCAGGCGTTGTTCGGCATTCAATTGTAACAGCAGGGGCTCAGTAATTACTGTATATGGCTATGGCAGAGTGGGACCGGCTCTACTACCGCCGAACCGGGCTGTGCCTGGAACGATTCGCTACGCCAATATTAAGTTAACAACCAATCTGACCAGCCCAGAGCACCTTCCACAACCCAATCATCTTTCAAGTGGTCGGACTTAGCGAACTTCAACCTCAAGGCTATCTATCTCACAGCCGAATTGGCCACACACGAGGGTCTTCTCTTACGAAGCCGATTGAAGCAGGCGACCAGGTTTTGCATGTCGCCCAATGTCGCCATGGGCCAAGCTCTATCAAATGAGGAGGCTGCTGTTCCTTCACACGAGGAGCTTACAAAAAAACTAGTAAGCTTCCTCTTCGCAGCTAGTGTTGCTGTAACCGCCGTCAGCTAAGGGCTCATTCTTAACTCGTGACGTGTGACAGGCCGACAACTTTGCCCAAAAGTGCTTCACCCCCCTCGAGCTATACTCTCTTAAAGATGTCTTCAAGGGTCTGGCCGATCAGGAGCAGGATGTCCGCTACCTCAAGGAAGTTACAGTAACCCGCTTCCTTGACATTCCCGATGCTCTTGGCGTCGGTCCTGTGCTTTTCCGGCTGATATCTTACATTGGTGCTTTTCCCTTCCTCCACGATGCTCCTGCTGTCCTAGGCCTAGAACAGATGATCATGGTTGTCACTATTCTGACCGACAGATACCGGAGGGTCTTGACCAGTGGTGGCACGAACAGGCGAAAGCTGCTGTTTCAGGGCTTGGCTGTTTATGATCACAAACTTTCCGAGATGAGCTCAAGCGGGCGGGTGAAGTTGGGTCCTCACGATGATCGGATGAGGACCAACCAGGATGGGAACGCTCCTTCCGCTGCCTACCCACCTACGGGGTTTGCTGTTGACGAACCTAGTGATGACGAAGACCCCGGGTTCGACGACAAGGACGGCCTAGTTCTTGCGGCATTCGACTCGTTGGATTGCATCAGCGCTTTCAAGTACGGCGACGTTACTCTCACCCACAATGCCATGATCCCGGCAGATAATTTTCGCAGATTCATTATGCTTCTCCTCCTGATCGCGCCGTTGGGTGCGCAAGAAAGCGTATCGTCCTACTCGAGCCGGTTATCCGGCGGTGAATTGGAAAGTTTAAGGGAGACGGCGGACTGCATCCTAGCAGCGTTCCTCAATGTCGAACAGGCTCCAGGGATTAAAGCTCCACGTTTCCATACCATCATACCAGCATCGATGCCGTACATTTTCAACGGCCTTGCTCCCCTCCTTGAACACTTTCTTTTCTCGAACAACCTGGACCTCCACCGTCGCTGCGACGAACATCAGACGGCCAATCTACTCCAAGAGCCGGTCCAGCCATTGCTGCAGGCTAGTGGTTCAATCATGAACCTCAACATACTCTCACAGTTATCGTTCTTTATTCCAGGGTCATCGCTCTTTCGCAGGCTCCGTCTCTTGTACTCCGGCGACGAGGACGGTTTTAGCATGGGAAGTTTCGAATCCAAGGTTTTCAACTGGAGGGCTCCAACCATCTTGCTTGTGAGCGGTACCCGCCTCTCAGAAGAGGCACTCCACGCGCGCTCCGGGCCTACTTCTGCCTTCCTCTCAACACTACCTTCGCAGCGTTTCCCGTCGGGTGGTACTAGCGAGAGCAAACAGGCCAAATTGACTTTTGGAGTCTACCTGAGCCAACCCTGGAAACATACTCACCGAGAATGCTTCGGCGACGAAGAGACCGTCCTCTTCCAGCTCCAACCGGTCCATGATGTTTTCCGGGCATCCAAGATGAACAAAGATTACGCATCATTCACGAAACCATCAGCCTCTGCCCCGCTGGGAGGCATATCGTTTGGCTGCCCTCCCCCACAGTCCAGCCAAGCTCATCGCCGGTCCAACATCCTGTCACTCGGACCTGTCTCCCTCGTCCTCGAGGATAGCTTCGAGTTTGGATGCTTCACACACGATTACACGTCGCAAGGCGGTGCATTCCAGACCAGCGTTGCTCGAAAGTTTGACTTTCAAGAGCGCTTCGAGATCTCGAGTGTCGAGGTTTGGGGCTGCGGCGGAGACGAAGAGGCCAAGCTCCAGGCCGAGCGCTGGGCATGGGAGGCTAGGGAAGCCGAAGCTAGGAGGAAGGTCAATCTCGGCACCGGTGACATCGAAGCTGATCGAGCCTTGTTGGAGATGGCAGGGCTGATCGGAGCAAATAGGAGTGGAGGCAGCATGGCGTAGAGGGTCAACCCTCTAAGAGGGCGGGTGCGTCGTGATTTAATATACATATGTGTGCAGCAGAGCTGCACTTGATGTATTGTACACTTTCTCCGGTGATAAACCCGGAGCAATTCTCGAATATCCGAGCCGTACGGAGGAGAGAGCTGATGCCATAGGTTGGGGAAACTTGGTCTTCAACCCACCCCTGGACACCCAATGGTTGATGTGATAGACATTGCCCTGCATTCCAAGCCATCAAATTTGCATGCCAGGCCAAGACGCCCCCTGCGAAACTCTCGAGCTATAGCACGGAGACTCCCGATCCAATATTTTCAGTCTTTTGTCTCCTTGCCCAGATTCTCTGGCGCCTTCCTTGACCCGCCAAACCAACCTCCTAGAGAGCCTAACACCCCGCTATTTGACTTCTCACCGTCCGCTTGTTGGCCGGGCGTTTCAGTCGTCCCTGCATCTCCTCCCTCGTCCTTGACGGCCTTGGATTCCTTTAACGCAGCCCTCGCCTGTGCTGCCACCCCTTCGGATCTAGTTTCGCTCCTTGCTGCGCGCTCAGCCGCCCGCTTCCGTTTCTTGTCCATCATCTCCTGAAGAGCCCTCTCTTCCTCGTCGCGCGCCTCGAGTTCCTTGATCCACTTTTGCCGCTTCTCCTCGGCCTCTCGCTGCTGCTTCAGTTTCCATAGCTCCTTCTGCTTGTTACGATCCTCGGCGTAGTAGAAGCCGCCGGCTACCATGGCCAGCACCGTGAAGCCCTGCGCTGCGACACGGGCCCGAAACATACGCTGGACCCCGTGGTGGTCGCCGCGCTTCATTGCGCGGTATGCATTCGTAAAAGCGGCAACAGTGAGCATGCAGCCAATCGGAATTAGCGGTTCTTCCTTGAGTTTCCGTAAGGCCTTCTGGAATCCGGACTCGTTATAGAAATCCCTATGCGAAACGGATGTGAGTGCTTGTTCTCTGGCGCTCATGGAGGAGGAACGGCATTTTAGCTGGCTTACTCATTGTCGTCGAAAGAGGATGGCAATGGCCTGCCGGACAACGGACGGTCGGACATTCTGGGCGGTGGTTTCGGGGCAAGTCAGAGTCGATGGTGGGCTGAGGGCAATCGGCCGCGCGAGTTGATGTTGCTCGTGGTCGTGGAGAACGATTCGATGAAATGTCGTCTTCAAATGTTCAACCCATATGCAAAATGGTCTTGGCGACGCCGCAAGTAGTAGAGCACAGACCACACAGGACTCTGAAGCAGTCCTCGTGTACCTTAACTCAAAGACGTCCATACTCAACTGGAACCCATACTCAAATAGAACCTATCCTCCTCCGGTACCAATGGTAAGATACCAAACCTCGTACGAGGCACCAAAAAGGCAATGTGTTGCATGCCGTGCTGGCAAGTTCCCCCTTGCAGCCTGAACATTATTTATCCGGGATACTTCATTCTACATGAGGAAGTTGGCAGCTAAGTACATACGCCGAGACAGTCCCACAAAAATATCCGATTTGGGGCAATTCCAAGATAAGATTGTAAGTAGGATAGGCCGAGAACGGAGCTCCTACTTTCTCACGACTCACCGACAGTCTAACTTTAATCGACTCATTGAAGCATCGCCGGTAACATGACTTCGCCAGAGCCTGCGAGTCCTTCGGGGACAAACGGTGTGAAAGAGATTAATGGCACTGGCAGCAACAGCACGAGCGCGACGCCCGAGACGCCAACACAGACGACTCCTTCACAAAGCGACGAACCCCTCGCCAGAACACCGTCATTGAGCAGCTTCGCGCTCACTGAATATAGTGCAAAGCCAACGCCTTCCTCCGAGGATAGAAAGATGCAGATGCAGAAGATCGTTCCCGAGGAATTCCTTTTGCCAAACGGCAATCCGGACGTAAGTCGCCCAGTCTGTTCCGCCACTCCTCGCCTAGATGGGCGCAACGACGGTTATAGCCACGCGCTGTCTCTACACTCGTTTTCTGGAGGAAGAGTTTTCCCTTTCTGTTTTTATGAGTTACTGAGATGGTGCCATAGTACTTGCGCCTCATCATCACCTCGTATCCCAGGGTCAGAGAGGTGTGCAACGAGATACCACTGGTACATGCAGTCAACCTGAGTAACCGCCTGGAATGCAAAGTCCTACTCAAGCGCGAGGATGAGCAGCCGGTGTTTAGCTTCAAGCTACGGGGCGCCTATAACAAAATGGCCCACTTAGACCGGGCCGAGTCCTGGAGGGGCGTCGTGTGCTGCAGCGCCGGCAACCATGCCCAAGGTGTGGCGTATTCTGCCAGAAAGCTGAAGATCCCGGCCACCATTGTGATGCCCAAGGGCACTCCCAGCATCAAACACCTCAATGTTTCGAGAATGGGGGGCCATGTCGTGCTTCACGGCGCCGACTTCGATGAAGCCAAGGAAGAGTGCGCTCGGCGGGCAAAACAGGACGGCCTGATCAACATTCCTCCCTTCGATGACCCGTACGTCATTGCTGGACAAGGTACTATTGGCATGGAGATCCTCTCCCAGACAAATCTCCAAAAACTACAAGCAATCTTCTGCTGCGTCGGCGGAGGTGGCCTCATTGCCGGTGTTGGTGTCTACGTGAAGCGTATTGCGCCACACGTCAAGATCATCGGTGTCGAGACCTACGACGCCGACGCCATGACCCAGTCGTTGGCGAAGGGCAAGCGCGTGCTCCTGAAGGATGTTGGGCTTTTCGCCGACGGAGCGGCGGTCAAGACCGTAGGCGAGGAGACATTCCGCATCTGTCAGGAGGTGGTGGACGAAATGATACGGGTAACCACGGACGAAGCTTGCGCTGCCATAAAAGACATGTTTGAGGATACTCGCTCTGTGATCGAGCCTGCAGGTGCCTTAGCTATTGCCGGGCTTAAGAAGTGGGTCGCCGCAAACCCCTCCAGCGATCCAACAAGGTCTGTCGTGGCCATTACCTCCGGTGCGAACATGAACTTCGACCGGCTGGGCTTTGTTGCGGCTCGTGCTACCTACGGCGAAGGCAGGGAAGCCCTTTTGGCCGCCAGGATCCCGGAGAAACCTGGAGCGTTCGCTGAGTTGATCAACGCCATCATGCCCCATTCTGTAACCGAGTTCAGCTACCGGTACGCCAGCGAGACTGAGGCCAATGTCTTAGTTGGCATCTCTCTCACCGCGCCGAGGAGTCAGCGGGCGCAGGAGCTGCAAAACATCATCAGCCGCATCAGAGCGCCAGGCACCATGGACGTGACCGACTTATCTGGAGACGAGCTGGCGAAGAGCCATCTCCGGTACATGGTTGGCGGACGATCCAGCGTCCCAGACGAGCGGCTCTACATGTTCCGTTTCCCCGAGCGACCGGGTGCCCTAGAGCGCTTTCTCCAGACCTTGCGGCCAAAGTACAACATCAGCCTATTCCAGTACCGTAACTATGGCGGAGACATTGGGCAGGTGTTGACGGGCATATTGTGCCCGGACGACGAGATCTCTGAACTGCACCAGTTCCTAAAGGAGATTGGATACCCTTGGGAGGACTGCACAGACTCTGCTGTGTTTAAGACGTTCTTGAGAGCATGAGAGGGGAGGCCATAGAGTACTTCTAAGGCGCCGATGAAGAGTTTGGACTTGCCCTGATAATTCATTGCGGTAACGGAACAAGAGGTGTTTTGGAACTACACCGCATCGGAGTGAATTAGGACGCCTCAATTGCCTCCAATCTCGTTCGCATTAGCCTAGAGGAGAATCAGTGAGAAATAGAACAACGCTTGTACCCCATACATCCCAAAGCTACACATGGGATTAGATAGTGGTTCGGTCAGGAACATGTCAGCCGAGGAAGAAGACATTTTGGTTGTCTCAAATTGACTCTCAAGCAGATTACTCCTTTCATACGTAACTGACGAAAACCCTCGTCCAGTTAACTAGGGAATAATACTACTAGCAGCTCAAGACCTGTACCCAGTCTCTAGGATTACAGGTCGATATTGCATGGTCTAGCAGCTAGATGGCGAGAGGTAGGGGCAATAAGCCTACATTCTTGAGGCTGTCAACAGACTAGCTGCATTTAGCGGGCGGGTTCTGTGATTTAGTCTCTCAATCATCTGGGTACGGTTACTTCGTTCCGTACGGTAAGGGATTCGCTGTAGGGTGAGGTACATGGTAACATATCCTTCGACCGAGTAGAGCAACGAAACATGTCACCCTACCAGGGATGGTATGTACATAAAGCCGAAATTAGTGAACTCGATTGTTGTGGCCTCCTGTCAAATTGAATGCCTCTCCCTCAACCGAGATTTTGTTCTAACTATAGCGGAATCCCTTCCTCATCTCCTCGCCTTTTCATATATCCGGGTTGTTGCATTGCATGGTGTTCGTCCTTATCAGCATTGCCTACATTGCAATGAAATACGCTCATGTTGCTTCAACTGCAATGGGCATGGGGTCCGTGTAGTTACGGAGCCGTCCCAACAGATGGTTCAGATGACTTGTGTGTCTTCATGGAGTGAAATGGCTATGTTCGACATTGATGGGCAGTTTCATATACAGATGAACCATAGTTATACGAGATGTGATGCCAAGTATAACCTGAGGTACGAATATAAGGATCGGTCCCTTGGACGGGCGGAACACGGACGACGGGGTATGGGTTGATATGGGAACAAGATGATATTTCTCGCCTTTTTTTGACAAAAGACCCCGGTGGCCCTACCCTCCTGTGTCTTCTGGAATGCCGCCCGTCGGACCAACAGTGTTTCCCTCCCACGAGTGCTGTCAGCATTTGAAGGATGAAACCCACAAGCTCCTACAGCCAACGATTGCCTTTGATCAGCGAAGAGCGGATCACAGGGCTTTTGTCATATGATCTGTACGTGTCTTGCCCTTCGATGAGTGGCAGGAGTAAACCTAAGCTCATATGATTTCGCTCAGAACCACTCTCGACACGATGGCGATCCGGGCGCCAGGGTGATCACCGTGGTTGGTGACCTTCGCCCTGGCTTGTTGTGCCGTTGAGATGATGTACCTGTCGACTCTATGCAACGACAAGGACCGGCAAGGCACATCCTTCTGGGCTTCATCCCGACAGTCCCAACGGTATGACTGTTGCCAGCACCCCGAGCAACAAGATCGCACCGACCCTGCACTTGGTTTACGATCAGATGCCCAACGCCGTTAAGTCGTTAGCATTGGCAGCTGCGCCAACGGCGGCGGTTACTATCGCTACAGCTACAGCGTCGTGCGCGGCTGTGGTCAGATTGTTTCAGTTGATATCTACGTGCCAGGCTGTTCACCCACCGCTGAGACGCTGACGTGTAACGACTTCAGAAGTATGTTGCAACTAGCTGATAAGGACTCGACGAGTACAGTAAGCTTGTGGAAACAGAGAGGAAAAGATGAAAGTTTGGTCGCCGGGGGTGCGTTCCTAGTATGGGCACGTGCGTGGTCGAGTGGGACTAGCTTCATCCGGCGAGTATGGGCTAGGGGTTAGGGTTGGCAATGGGTCACTCTCAAACTAAATTTTTGGGTCCGCCTTATCCTTTCCTTATTATATTTTTATTATTTTTTATTTGTATTCCTGGGTGTACTCCGTCAATTATCTCTCTGCAGATCAACAGAGCTGCAGATGTGTCGAGGCTCGCGTGCTGTTGTTACTTTTAAAGCTGACGTTGGCCGTTTATATGACGAACCCGGTCAGACTATCCTCTGAAAGGGTTCAGCGAAGGTAAGCGGTGACAGAGTCTGAAGGTTCGGTAGAGCCAAAGGGTCTACAACAGAGTGTTTCTCACAG